>JAJHUR010099398.1:0-57590 GCA_027495735.1 Lutjanus campechanus | reverse complement strand
ATCCAGGTCTTTTCCTTGCATACCTGAGTACAATTTCTGAATGCAGAACTGTAAGTGTAAGTGGAGTACAGTATGTTTAAATATTAACAATCTGCCAAACCTCAAAAAACTAGAGTAAGCTGTGGTTAGCAGATATTTTTCATAATCTAGATCTATAACCAAAGCACACATCCTGTTGTACTAATGGCCAATATGTGTCACTGTACAGTGACAGAAACTGTAGTTACCTTGTGTACTCTGTAGCTGTAGCTGGCTGTATTGAACGCTCTGGGTCTGTCTGATCTTGTGTCCTGATGTTTTTGGCTACTTTGATTTAGAGGTACACTCTAAGCTCTCTTTACCACCTGAATGAGTTTGTGCGTGACAGATGCAACCTGCCTCACCTCAAGGCTAACCTCTTTCCAAGCTTACTACAAGTAGGAATCCCAGTGCACTACGCACACAACTCCCAGTAAGAAAAGTTTAACTGTTGATTTCATTATGCCTGCTGTAGCCCCCTCAGCACCCCCTATTTCCTGCATCCATGCTGGACGGTCACAATGTGGAGTGTTTTAAAGAACAGCGGGACATTATTTGGCAGACTTTCAGGGAACATTCAGGATGTTATGGGAATGTTTAGGAGATCATAACTATAGGACGTTCCCTCTAGACCTCTACACTACATTTCCATAACATTTGCAGAAGTGAGATGATGTGTTAGGCTCTCTTTTGAGAAACCAGTCTTGTTTTTTGCCTCCTTTCTCAATGAATTATTGTTGATTGTGTTTCATGCAAGTTGCAACCTGCAATTAGTTGCATGAACGTTTTATTGTGTAAAGTCAGCCTTATTGACTTTCAAGAACCTTTAGAGGACTACCCAATGTTTTTTGCTCATTCTATCACATTCCCAGAATGTTTTCAGAACCTTTACATTACAGGAACTTTTGCAGGACCTGATCACTGGTATCTTGAAATAAAATACAGTATGTCTCCAAGTTAAGTCCATAATCATCTTTAGTGTTAGGAGCAGTGGGCTGCCACTGTGCAGCACCCAGGGATCAACTCCAGTTCTAAGATGGTGCCTTGGTCAACATACATGTTGTTAATTGTGGGGGAACCAGAAACTGGACTTGCAAACTCCACACAAGAAAGGTCATGTCTCAGCTGATCCAATGGGCAGACCAAACAGCATCACAATTTGCGTTGTGTTATTTTTCTTTTTCTTTCACACATGATGCAACAAGGCAGTCTAAGTGTGATGTTGCTCAAAGTATTTCTGGTGACAGAAATCTACAAAACGCAAACTTAAAGTATTAGCAAAGTAAAGTCAGTATAAACAAAAAAAAAAATGTCCTGACAAAACACACCTTTGCATTTGAACTTTTCACATAAATTAGAATAAATGACACACACAACATGGTCGGTTTCATAAAAGTGGTTACTTTAATTTCCTGTTCGGTCCATCATGTTTGTACAGTTCAAAAAAAACAAAAACTTAAGTTCCTACTCTTTGTTATAGTCAAACATTTCCTTTTGATTGTGTTGCCAGTTTTGTGCTGGAAGCCACTCACAGTTCCAGTGAGAAACAGAGAAGAGAACAGAAGAGATTGCTTACATTAGTGGTCCCAGTTCACTGTAACAACAGGATTTAATCTACTGGATTAGATCAGCAGCACACAACACTGAGAGAGGAGAAAAAAACACACATTTAAACATCAAAAACCTACAGATACTTTTACTTCACACACGCACACCCATGTATACACACACGCGCGCACACACACACACAGTCACAATCGCTCAGCTATTTTGATTAAGAACAACCACACACTAACACCAGAAACCAACAGACACCAAAGTAACATTACCTACAGTACAAAAATCAAAAAATATCTCAAAATATACAATTATTATTATTTACAGCTCAAGTATACACTCTTACTATAGATACTCAGTGTGATTTTTATCAGAATGTACATCAATATGTACAGATTAAATACATCATCTTAAATACTATAAATATAACTATGGGTTTGGTCACATAAAGACTATCTGCACAGTTAAATAAATACACTATTACTCTTCTTTTGTTGAGTTAATCTCAGTAGTTTAACCGAGTTAACCTCTAGAAACTTGCTTCATAGTACATAATGCAACACAGCCGACACATGGACAAGACAAAGAGACCCTGGAGTTGGAGTTTTCAATAATAAATATCAGATATCAATACTAAATGCCAACAACCTAATATTGAGCAAATTTGAACCAATATGAGACATTTTTCCTCTGTGCAGAGTGTTTCAAGTGCTTAGAAGTGTTTTTAAATGTTAGAGCCAAGGCCTGCTGGGCTTGGAGTAAAGATGTGGCAAACTCTGCATCTTGTTGATTCAAACATGAGGTTGCTGTTTCTTGAAACACTATACTCACGTGTGATTGTGCTTTTTGTGTGCAGGATCCTCCAAATCATGTTTAGTACCTCTGACATGTGTCACATATTTACTGTGCAGATCAATCTGTAGCCACAGTGCAGGTGCAGAACAAACTAATGGTGCAGTTTAGTTTCAGTTGTCTTGTGAAGACAGCAGTGCATTTCAGTGTGCAGCCTCATCCTCCACTGACCCTTTGGAGGATGCAGGAATCAGGCCATAACTAACATAATCTAGAAGTTTCATCATCCAGCACACCCACACAGCCAGACAGTTATTTTTAACTCATTGACTGGTGAGATTGATTGCTCACTAAAACACGAAACTCCTTTGTGCTCACTTTCCTCTGCTTCCCTAAATGTGCTTAACTCTAAGTCAAAGCTGCAGGTGAGTACATGTATGTGCCATTTATGTCGCAAGTATATAGGCAGAAACAAATCTGGTTGCTTGTATGTGTATGTTTTTGCATGCTAAATTTTAGCAACTTAACAGGTTGTAATCTGGCATCTTATAGTAAGGACCTTAAAAGCGTGCTTACATGTTAATTTCTAACATCTTAACAAATTCACTTTCCTGTGATTTAAGGGGAGGCCAGTGTGGAAAGATCCCTTCATTTTTCTATTGTTTTTTTCAGAGGTTCACAGTGCTTTATTACTGCCTTTCACTCCCTTTAATACAGACTTTGGCTACTTGAAGAGATATTTTGAGTTATTTGAATATTTGTATTACCTCCAACCAAGGCAGTCGACAAGCCCTCAGTTTGGGGAAGCAGTACCAGAGTAGGAAGCTAAGCAATTTACTGCTATGGACAAGATCAGCAGCAAAACATATTTTAGCCACCTAAAAAAGGCCCACCTCACAAAATCAATATCAGTTTAAGTGTACACTATATTTAGAATATTTTTACCGCTTAACCTTGTCATCAAACAGTCTATTATGATGTGAAAGTGCCATTTAATGAGGCAAATATCGCTCTCCTCAAAGCCACAGACTAATTTATCAAAATCAGTAATTTAACCTTGCAAAACACTGGAGTTTCTGGTCTACTGCTGCCTCAACTGGTTAGATTTTTGTGTTACTGTGTGACTTCAGTGTTCTAAAAGACTAGTTTGAATTGACCAAAGTCACAAAATAACACAAAGAAACTAACCAATTGGGGCAGCGGCAGACTGGAAACTCTCATGTTCCGCGTGGTAAAATGACTGATTTTGCCACTGGAGTCTGGTGGCTTTGGAGAGAGCCATACTTGGCTAATATAACCGTGGTCTCCCATCAGAAAAGGCTGTCTGACAGCAAGGTAAAGCAGTGAAAGTATTTTTAATATAGTGTACACTGATATTGGTTTTTTTAGGAGTCTAAAATATGTTTTACTGCTAACCCTGTCCACAGCAGCACATTGCTTTGCTTCTCCTCTCTGCTTCTCCAAACTTTGGGGGTTAACGAGCATCTACTGGAAGTAATTACACAATCTGTTATTGCCTTATACAACCTCACTTCAAATAATCCGAACTATCCCTTTAAACCATCTTATTACTGTGACAAAATATGTATTTGATGGAATGTTAAAGAACAAAGAAATATATGAAATATGGGTTTTTATGGTAGAACAGCAGGGAATTAAATTATACATCACCTCTATATACATACCACACATACATCTCAGCTACTGTAGGCATTACTAAGTACTAGGTACTGTTGCCTGAAACCTGAGCAGAAGCAAGAGGCCGCATGACCACAATAGCGTAGGCATGGGTCAGCAGACTCAGCACTTACATTATGTAAAATAGGGTGGATGTAGCAGTGCCAGCCAATGGCATGAAATTTCAATTAACAGTGGCATGATAACAGTGCAACATATCAACACACTTCTAACATGTAAGATGCCACTTTATAACCTGTTCAAATGCTCAAATCTAGCTTGTAAGGACTTAAGCACACAAGAAACTAGATGCCTTTCATGGACATTCAGATCTCTGTCTCTTTCTACATATTAAATATTGCTAACTAATACATATTCCGTGACAGCATTCTTGTGATTAATCTGTAAACTCCGTCAAATCTGTCCTTAACAAACAACTCCAGGGTCGCTACCTAATTAAAGTGCTCAAGTCAATGAGACAAGACGTTGGTCCAAACTCTACACAAACGCACTACTGTTCATAATCAAGAAAACAAACTGACAAAAGCATAAGGCAAACAGACAACAGAGATGCTGTTCAGGCACCAGACAATGTGACTGACTGTGCTTCACACTACATCTGTTCAGTCTCAAGTATTGGTGTTGTCTCAGGGAGGGGCCACGAGACAGAGAGAGCAATTGGCTCCTCTGCTGGCCAGCAGAGACACCCAGTGGTGAAATCTGTGTATTACCACTTATTCCAAACATTTAGATCACAGTACATTTTCCACATTATACCCCTAAACGCACATTGTCGTACAACATTACACATCAAAAATAAAAAAGCCTTTAGTTTTGACACTCAAGTTCACAAAGAGACATCAAAGTGTAGATTTTAGTGCTTATGAAATGTCCATTTGAGAAATGCACAATAATTGAACCCAAATATCATCCTCTTAGGGGATGAAGAATGATAAATCCACAGCATGGCATGGCAGTGATCCTCTTAGTCAATGCACTGTATTCTTGTTGGACAGTAAAACGTCTTATCTCTGTATTGCTGTACAAACAGCCGTGTGCAGGTGGAGCAGACAAAGCAAGGTGTCTGCTCTCCTCTTCCTCCTCCTCCACATCAGAAGAGGATCTGTATCTATGGTGCGTTGCCACGGCTTCCCCTGGGTAACGCTGCTATTTTTAAAGAGGCAGGGTCACTGGAGGAGCTCTCATTCATCGGCAGACAACACACTGTTGCACATCTGCATGTGCATGCACACATTTCCAATTCCTTTCTCGGGTCCCTAACATACAGACAGACAAGCGTGAAGCTCATAAAACACGAGCTTATCTCTGCTCGTGCACCACCACCTCTGCCCTTCTAAGGCATTGATTAAAATGGAAACGCTTGATTGAAATGATTGATTAAAATGGAAAAGCTTTGTCTAGGCCAGCTGCGGCTGGAACAGCACAAAGACGACGTGCGCAGCGCTGCTGGCAATGACTCCAGAGCCTTGTTTGTTGAGGAGAAGGGTTGTTTAAAAGGAAAAAGTGCTCCTGTGTTAAGTTTCAGAGATGCTCTAACGATAGCAGGCATCTGTGCTTTGATGTTGGCGGAGAAGGGATGAAGAGGCTGAAAGTTTCCCCTCATTTGCACTACTGTGGTGTATATACACGATTTACGGTGACATCTTCAGACTATTGCACAACACATATGTACAGTATTCTACATCAGTGGGGAAAGCAGGGATAGAAGGAGATCAACAGTTTTATCTACTTTGTTATTATTGCTGATGCATGATAGGCACAATAAACTCAAAGATGTAATGTGCTTGTAACACTGTTTACAATATCAGAATCACTTATTACATACTGTTATGGATGTCATTTATAGATATTTTGTGTCTAGAACAGTGGTTCTCAACCTTTTCGAGTCGTAACCCCTCCCCGACTAATCAGCTTGACATTCACAACCCTAACTAAAATCCATATTGCAGAAGTTTAGGGGGAGCTCAGGGCTTTGTTGGAAAGCTGGTGCCTTGGGTTTCTCAGTTGATGGTGCTGACCACCTTCAGACATCTCCATTCCCTGTCCAGTTTCCTTTTGGCCCGAGGCTTTTCTGAGAAGCCATTGCGTCATGGTAGTCGTTCCATGTGATAGCTAGCAAAACTGGCTCCAGCTGCTTAAGTTTGTGTGTGTCCAATAACAACTCCTGTGCATGCACTCTTTAACGGGTATAACTGGTAAATGGGTAAAGAAATATATAAAAAATAGATTCATATGAATTCACAAGTTGGGGCACAGGTAAAAATGAACTAATTGCGGGCAGGCAGCAGATGAGAATATAACACATACAATACAATAATTGGCTTTTCCCCCCTGGAAAATTCAGAAATGAAAATGATAGTGCAGTATTTTTGACAAATATCCACTAATACAGTGAGATCAAGCCTAATCAGCCAGCAGGATTTTATTGTGAAAGCCTACAACACAGCCTTTGACCCCACATCCTGCCAAATAACGGGACGACATAAAGGCAAAAAGAGCCCGTGGAGAAAGCCAAGTCAGAAGGCCAAGTCAGATGTTAGGGAGAAATTTGGTGGCATTTGAGACAAATAACGTTGGCTTTGCTGCTTACAAAAAGTTCCAAAAAGAATTAGCTTCAGGCGCGTCATTACTATGGGATCACATCGACAGCTGCAGGAGCATGTGTGCAGCGCCAGTCGAGAACACAAGTGAGTGACTATGTATGCGCGTTTAATTGCGGGTCGGGTCGCAGGACTTATTTTAGTGGTTCTTGGCGGGTCCAAGTTTGACTTATTCAGCTTTGAGTAGGCTGGTGTGGGTTTGCAGAACTGGACACGTGCATGATACAAAATGTTACTTTTTCTTAGTGTCTCACAACCTCCCTTGGGGTCCCAACCCTGGGACTGAGAACCACTGTTCAAGATAATAAATGTCCTCATACAGTGATACAGATCAGGACAAGATGTTTGTTTTCTGAGTCTCCTTCCATCCTATCCCCACAAATAACAATCCTCTACAACTGAACTGGAAAAAGATGATGAGCTCTGAGATCTAAGAACATCCAACTGTCTCATAAATAACCTTCTCCACGCTGGTGAACACATGGGATTACGGTTCACTCCAACATAAAGTATTTTAGCGTTGCACACACCTTAACCTTGACCAGAACTTATTACAAAACAAAGCCTCTCTGGGCCTTGCTAAGCCTTGTCACTCCCTCTGTTCCTGACTCTCTAAGCCCCTGTCATAAAGACAGAAAAAGGCTGTTATATCTGGTGGGACTCAAACTCCCATGATCCCGTCATTACAGCTGGGATTGACAGACAGCTAGCAGCAAAGATCCTACAATGGGGTGGAAGTGGAAGAACCACAGGCGAGGGGAGGTGGAGCAGAAAAGGGGGGAGTAGAGGGACTCAGCTCTGGGGGTTAAAGTGTGATGAACGCTGCAACTGGCAGTGGATTTTCTCTTCCTCTTGACCTCCTCTGTTCCTTCCTTTGTCTCTGTCTCTCCATGCAGGGCTGGGGGTTTCATGGACGGGAGGATCTATGGGCTCAGCAGATCATAGCTCAGACTCGGGCGAGCCGATGTTCTGGTAGCCTGTCTTGGTGCTGGTGCCATAGTTGGTGTTGGTCATCTCCTGGGTGCCGCCAGGGCCCAGGTAAGCGCGGTGGGCAGGCATCGGGGAAGGAGCCTCACTGGGGTTCTTACTGAGGATGAAACGCTGCTCGTCCTGCTCCTCCAGGTTGGAGATGTCTTTCATCATGCCTTTACGGTAGGAGACGGACAGCTTGTTAGAGCCATCTGAGATCAGGTTGAAGTGGCGGGCGATGTAGACGATGGGTAATGGCAGCATGGCCACCACAATGAGGGCGTAGGCCATGGCTAAAGCCCAGGGAGGGTAGCTGTGGAAACTCTCTGCACCCTGAGAAAGAAAGAATGCAAAGGGAAGAGGATGAAGACAACAACAAAGAGGTATAAAAAGAGGGGGAAATCATTCAAGTCTGGCAGTGGTTTCACTCTTTGTTAATCTCCTTTGTCATGGTCTTTGGTCCTTTCTGTACACACACATTGAGTAAACAATAGTAACTTAACACTGACCTCAGCCTCGACCCAGGCGTTGTATCCTGCAGGACTGATGGCCATCTCGATGACTGTGGCAACGATGAGCACCACCAGGACAGCCGGTGACACGTACCTCCACATGTAGTAGTAGAAGGAGTACGGCCTGAAACCAAGCATGTCCTCCAGGTCCTGCATGAACCTGTGAAGAAGAAAGAAAGACAGACAGACAGACAGACAGACAGACAGAAAGAAAGAAAGAAAGAAAGAAAGAAAGAAAGAAAGAAAGAAAGAAACAGACAAACCAAGAAAGAGTGGGAAGAAAGAAAGAAACAAAGAGAATTCCCAGTTGAACATTGTCAATGAGCAAACATGTTCGAAATGGACAGAACCATCATTACAGTTATTAATTAAACCTGTGCTTTTCATCATGTGACAAGTCAAAATGTCTGCTGTGAAAAAGTTTGACTGTGTGTTGTTGTCTGTCCTGGCTATATCTGAAATTTCCTCCTCATTCACTTACTTACTTCTCCCTATGTAACTGTATAGAGAGAAATGAACTGGGATTTTAAACACTTATGAAACATCATCATCGTCAATTTTGCATCATCACTCATAGGCCAGGCTGCAGTAACTACTGTTTTCATGATCAATTAATGTGACAATTGATAAATTAATTAATTGTTTAGTCTATGAGATGACAGAAAATTGTGAAAAATGCTTATCACAATTTCCCAGAGCCCAAAGTGATGACTTAAAATAGTTTCTTTTTGTACAATCATTAATGTCTGTACAAAATTCAAAGGCAATTCATTCAATATGGAGATATTTCAATCTTGACCAATGTGGACTAATTCTGCTACTGTGGAATAAGTGGAATCCTGAGGAATCAAGAGGAGAGCAATGTCGCTAGTTTTGATACAGAGCCCAGAGCTCTTTTTTAAAAAATTGATTAGACACTGCAAATGAGTACCAGCACCAAACCTGCTGCCTGAAAAATTTATTATTTCCAAATATGGCTTCAGTCTGACTCACCTCTTAGTGCCATAGATCCAAGCTACAGAGACATTTTCCAGGATCACCACCACGGTGAGAGGCAAACCAGCTGAGTAATCATCAAACATGGTGACAAAGTAGTTCCCTGAACGCTGCACAAACAGCAGCCCTAACAGGAAGGCTATGATACAGCAAACCACTGAGAAAGAGAAGAAGAAGCATCCATTGAGAATCACAAATGCCCTGATTAAAAAAACAAAACTGAGTTAAGATAGTTTATCTCACCACACAGGATCTCTTTGCGGATCTTGAAAGCATCCAGTATGGGTGTGGTGATGCCGGTCATGGTGCCGATCATACTTCCCAGACCCAAGTTGATGAGCATGAAGAAGAACATGACGGACCAGAAAGGACTGGCAGGGAAATGAGTCATGGCCTCTGTGAAGGCAATGAATGCCAGGCCAGTGCCCTGAACCGCCTGCAGGACGGAGAGACGGATGTGAAGGGTTACGGTGGTGAAAGGAAATGACTGATCCTATGTGGAAAACCTCCAACTTAATTTAATTTTTACGTTAATTAATTAATTAATTAACTAGTCCAGCCATTTAAGATGAGTGGGATAGTACTGTAGCTAAACTTTAGAATTCAAACACAACAGGCAAAAAACACGACAAGAGCAAATAACGATCACAATGTATTTCTGTGACCTCAGGATGATCTTTGTAGTATGAAGTTATATTAAAAGCATGAAAGTAAAACTAAAGGCTAAGGATTTCTTTCAAGATGTGATTATATATAATCATACGTAAATACTGGAGATGAAGACCCAAAACTGGGATTATTATCTAATGAGCAATGAGTGGCATAAAGTATAGCCACTTGACTAAATCCTAAAATATTAGTTTGGAAAACTAATGATCCTGGATACAGTGAACTGCAGGGACAAATGGTTTAAAGTATGACAAGAGACAGCATCTCTGTATTTTGAAAATCTAAATCTGGAAAGTGGAAATATGTGTAGAATTAAGTACTGATGAAGCTGTGTTCAAAATCCAAAAACATTGTGTATTTTGCCTGTGGTAAGCAGTCATTGCATAGGTGCATTATTGCAGAGATGGTCAATGACCAAGGAGATGTCCTGCTGTACAAAATAAAAGACTCGGTAAAGGAGACTGCAACTAATGAGCATTTTCATTATTGATGTGTCTAATGTTCATTTTCCCAATTAATCAATTAAATATTTATTGTCTAAAATTCCAAAAAGTAGAGAAAAATGGTCATTATAATTTCCCGCCAGTGCAAAGTGATCGTGTAAAGTCAGTGTAAAGTTTCACTGTCCTCAAATTGAAATAAATATGTAACAAAAAGAAGAATGCATGTTGTAGACATTATACATGAACTAAACCTCTCAGATTTTAGTTGACTAGATCTACTGTAGATTTAGTCAGCTAAAACTGGACTAAACTAAATGGCATTTTAGTCAAAAGACTAAAAGTAAATCAACATTTGCTGTTGAAATTAATACTCCTTAGCATCGTGGTATTGTTAAGCCCCCCTTTCTTACATTATATTTTATATATTAGGAAAATTTGTTGTGTTTTGTCACATAGCTAAACTTTTAAGTATTCAGAAATACGAAGATTACATTCTCGTTTCAGCTTGTGAACTCTCCCTCTCTGACCTTGTTGAGTTCGTCCTCCAGCACGCAGGCATCCAGGCCCAGCTGGCCAAAGCTGTCCTCCTTCACCGTCTTAATGACGCCGTACATCTCTGCGTAGTCCTCAGCAGACAGGTGAGAGAAGTTGATATGAGGAGGGATGAGCTCTCTGCTCAGCACACCCGTGTTTAAGTAACCCAGGATCTTCTCTGCATTACTGCACACATAAAGTTGTAGGTGTGCAGAAGAGGGATGTGTTAGTGAGTGAAGGTTATAGTATAAGAGAGACTGGTCAGGAAGTGTTCGTTACAGTGCGACACACTTACTCGACAACACACTTCTCGTTCATGACATTCGCCTTGAACCCCAGGACAGCGAACACAACTAATGTGGCCAGGATGGAAGTAACAAAGTTGATGACGGAGACCAGGGTCGCATCAAAGTGGCAGTTGTTGTCTCGCTTGTTGTAGCTGGAGAAAGCGATGACGCCTCCGAAGCCCAGACCGAGGGCGAAGAAGACCTGCGTGGCTGCTTCTCTCCACACCTGCGGCTCCAACATCTTCTCCAGCTGAAGACAGGAGGGAGATTTTCATTTATCCTCTTAAAGACATTCGACAGGACTTCAACACTGATGTTGTCCCCTCAAGAAGCTTTATGAAAATATTTAAGTGGAGCTACAATAGTTTAAAGCTATTATTTGATTACTTTTGTTTTGGGCAAGCAAGATCATCTCTATTTAATTTGTTTTTTTTTATTGTTTTTGAGTTGTTTTTCTAGAAGATGAAATATTGGATTAAGGTGGAAATATGAAACTTTGAGATAATTTTCAAATAATCATGTTGAAGAATTGTGTCAGATCTCTCCTGTTTGTAATTAGGTCATCCACATGTGTATGATGAGAGGAGAGATGACAGCTGAGGGAGTTTTATTGTGTGTTTGTAAAAGACAAGGAGTCAAATAGATTAGTGACCACTATAAGAAAAATGAATTTCATATTGGTTTAATAAATCTTGAATGACTGAATCGAATTGAAGGTTCTCCACGAGTCCTTTTTCTTTTTAATAGTGGGTCACAAATCTCCTCCATACAGGCGACAGAAGAAGCTGAAAAGAAGTAAAGAAGCTGCTGATGACAGCAAATTTTTACAACTCACCTGATACAACAATAGCTGTATGTCATCTCCTATAATTCAACATATTTTGTATCTTTGAAGATTGGGATTGGATTGGGAACAGGATCAAAAATAAAGTTCTGTGGGTTTGAATTAGGGATGCAATTAATCTGTCATTGTGATCATTTACTCAATTAATCAATTAGTTGTTTGGTCCATAAAATGTTGGAAAATGGTGAAAAATGTTGATCACTTTTTCAAAAAACCCAGAACGATGTCCTTAATTGTCTGGTGTTGTCCACAACCCAAAGATATTCAGTTTGCTGCCATAGAGGAGTGAAGAAAACTGAAAATATTCATATCCGAGAAGCTAAAATCAGAGAATTTGGACATTTTTTCTTTAAAAAATTACTTAAACAATAAAATTGATTATGGAAATAGTTGCTAATTAAATTAATAGTTGACAACTAATCAATTAATCGACAATCATTGCAGCTCTAGTTTAATGATAATAATAGTTGACCATGCAACATGTGTTTGTAATAACTGACCTACATGAGAGTATGTGGGAACTGAAATTTGGAAAATTAAATATTCTTTAACTTCTCTATACAATGTATCTTATCTGGTCTTATCTACTATTCAAGCTTGTTACTTTTAATAAGTTGTGCAACAGTAGCAGAGAAATCTATGTTTAGTTCTGTTACAATATAAACTGCACAAAAGGTGAATCTTCAGCTTCATCGCAGCTCTGATGATGACTTGAGGCCAAAATTGAATCTCACAGTTTATTGCAAAAGCACCAAATCCATGAAGCTGTCTCTTTCTGCTGTTTACTACTTGTCCTTTAACATTTTATGTCAGCAGACATCACATCGCATGGTCATGTCATGTCAATATATGTATCTATATATATTCACCACTAGAGGGAGACATCAACCCATCACATGACACACTGAGGATGTTAATGATATTTTTGTATGAGTGCAGCTGAATTAAATGGCTTTAATGGTACAGCAGATAAAGCCATCAACCACTCATGACTGAACAGCTCACACAGACAGATATATATGTGTTATTTTATTCTATTTTATATAATTTTAAAGTTTAAAGTTTAGTATAGTTTAGTTTATGCATTTTACTTCACCTATCTTAATTTTATTGTCATTATATTAGGCAATGTTTTATGCATTTACTCCTTATACACGTCATAGTTATTACTCTATTACTATTGTTTTTCTTCTTATGTTACTGTAATTTTTGAGCAATCTCTGGCACAAGCATTTTCTTCTGGATTAATAAATTTCTATCTTATTTTATCTTGTCTTGTCTTAAAACTGCAGCAAGCTTAAATACTACATTTTCCCTTTCAGCACACCACTATAACATTTTGGAGAACCACAGCAAATGACTACATGTTTTATTATTATTTTTTTTGTGAACATTGACCTCTTTTTTGAGCACAAATTGTTGCCGTTTTTCTCTCACCTTTGGGGTGAACATGTGGGCGATGCCGTCCACAGCTCCCTTCAGCAGAAGACCTCGCACCAGGAAACAGAAGAGCACCACATACGGGAAGAGAGAGCTGAAGTACATCACCTAAGACAGAGAGAGAGGGAGAGAGTCAAGTACATGAGACAGGGTTGCTATGGACACGGTTTTCTGAGGCTTCACACATGAAGAAGAACAAACTGTACACACCATACACACACATACAGACATGATGAATTAATGCCAAAAGTGCTTTGTGTTTGCTTGGCACTGAATCTGTGAAATCTTACCAAATGTGGAGAGGACTCCTTGAGGTTTGGGGAGATGAGTCAAAAAGCCTTCCTACAGCATTTCAGGGAATCAATGCAGTACTGACTATGATAATTGGATTACTAAGTTTAGTGTTTAAAAAACCGTGTCAAACCTTGGCGATCCGTGTATGTTCCTTTTGAGAATGTGGGCTGGATGTTGCGCTGTGGTATATGACTCACCCTCTGGATCGAGATTACAGGATGTTGTTGCAGTTGTTGCCAAACAGAGCATTTTCCATCTGCATCCAGAACCACTGTATGCTTGGTTCAGTTTAAGCTTATTAATGTTGCATGTTTCTGTCTTCCATAATATAGATGAGATTCAAAAATAGACTTGTGCTGATGACAGGCTTTGTCATCTTACCTTTGACTGGAGAGCATTAGCAAAGTGAATCAAGCACTCACTGATATGAATTGTTGATTAAAAATAGACTTTATAAAGCTGTTGTTAAAATGATTTAATGTGTACATCTTTACATAATGCTCTATGGTGTCGTAATCTCTAAAATTTGCAGGCTCAACCCCTGTTGTGAAGCCATGGAGACCCCGTACCTTCCCAGAGGACTGGATGCCCTTGATGACAGCCAGACAGACCATGATCCACGCCACCAGCAGGGACAGGGTCATCTTCCAGTTCAGGCCGCCTGTGTCGTCAATGGAACTGGTGATGTTGAGAGTCTGGCGGTACCAAAAGTAAGTGGTGGCCGAGCTCTTCTCACACTCTGGCACCACGACTGCAACAGCAACAAGGAGAGGGAGGGAAATGGAATAAACTGCGCTCCAACAGTGGAGTCTGCATGTATACAAAATCCATCATGGACATCCAGTTTGGTTATGAGTTTTGCAGGGAACTTGAAATTTCTTGAATTATATCTGTCAGATAAATGTTAGGGATGCACAATATTGGATTATTGCTGATATTCAATATGCTGATATTTTCCAACTCATTTTGGCCGATTCCCAATGCTGATGGCAATACATGCACATATTTTTTCCACCTAATTACAGAGAACATCAAGTCTCTCCTGTAGTAACATATTATTATGTCTGCTCTTATCATGATGGCCCACTGGCAGACACAGACATAAATACAATGCCTTTTAAAATGTAAACAATCACTGAGAAAGTTTTGTTCACTGGAACCTGTTTCTATTTCTTTTTCACAAATTCGGTGTAATGGTTGGGATGATGGCTCTTAAGATGTGTAATCAAATTTGGAGTGTTGAAGGAGTGAGATCTGGCTCGTCCTCTTCGAAATGTTCATCTCAGGTCGATACCAATATTTAATTTTAAAGCCTTTATTGGTTGATACTCAAAACCTGCCAATATTAGTATCCCTAATAAGAGTATTTGCAAATAGCCAGTGGAGGAGGAAGTACTCTGATGTTTTGCTTCAGAAAAGTAGCAAAACCACAATGTGCAGGTTTCTTGCATTCAAAAGTGTGCAAAACTGCAAAACTATGAGCTGCAAAATGCACTTGAAAGTATAAAAAGGCACACGCTGTTCTGAAAGTTTCCTTTTAAAATATTGTTCAGTTAATTAGTATTTGAGTTGAAATTGTCTCACTGCACTGCACAGTTAATTTGATTTTTGAGTGTATGTAACGTAAAATCTACAAGGTGCACTGTGGAGTTTTCTTGTAAACAAACAAAGTTTCTGTTTACAGTTGGTGTTGAGTGTTTTTCCTTCCTCATACAACATTTGCAAAGTTGATTTTGAACATTTGATTACACCCATGTTTGCTAGCTTGCAGTCTTCTTCTTGGCTTGACTGGTGAACCACCACCTGTTATTCAGTGGAACAGTATGAAACCATTGACAGGAATGTGTATCATTCAGTTTCTCCTGGGAACTCTGTTCAGAGATTCACCAGTGTAAGTTTTTACGATACATTCAAATGTTATTCTTTAAAATACATCTCATGTTTGCCATCTGTGCTGATAGTAATGTTTAATATATGCTTTCACATGTGCTGATTTGTATGGACTGTAAGATTTAGTATGTATGTTAGTATGTTTTTTTAGTTTTCAATATATATATATATATATATATATATATACATATATACTGTATATATATGTGTGTGTGTGTTTTTAAAGGTGGACCCCAGTAGCCATGCTTTAGGGAACAGCTAATTGTGATTCTAACACATAACAAATACATAAATAAATCATGTCATGTCATGCCAGGTGCATGTGTGTCCTCTTCAATCACAAGACAAGCAAAATGGGGGCCCATTCACTGAAACGTTGCTTCACGGCGCTACTAGTCAAACACTCCACAAGGTACCTTTAATCTGCAAAGTAAGTACCAACTGTCAGGTAAATGTAGTGGAGTAGAAAGTACAATAGCACAAAGTAGAGTTAAAAAAAACTTAAGTAAAGTACTAATACGTTATAATTGCATAATGCCACCTCTGCACATAGATGAACTGACTCCTACTGGACGCTTTGCATCACCACAGCTGCATTCATGATCATGAGCAGAGCCGACATCCTGCCCTCGAATGTTAATGAAAGCTGATGCCCTTTACTCTGCCAGAACCTGCATGTGCCTCCACCACAGGCTACCAGCTGACACTGTCGGCTGGGTCATACCATCTGACAGGCTGCCCTGCAAAGCTGCTCTGTAGTATGAAGTTCAGGGCCATCTCAGATATACAGACAGCACAAATACCTTAATGTTAGCCTGCAGAGACACTGCTGCTTGACTGCAGAGCCACAGAAAATGCAAGCTGTTTCAATGCAAAGACATGTCCTGCAGCTTTAAGCACCGCCCTGCGTAGCGCTGGGCAGCCTGTGTGTGTCTGCATCTGCTGAGATACTTGCTGAATATGTAATTGTCTTGCAGGCCTCTGCAGCATTCATTTTTCCTCCATGTGGTGTCAAGGGCTATACAATAAAAAGTTCTTTTGTATGGGCACTTGTGTTTTGCTGTACATCTCTATTACAGTCTCAGCTGTGTTGTGCAGTGCTTTGTGTTGTGCACTCACTGGCTTGGGTTCCATTTCTCTGGATGGGGCATTCAGCCCAAGGCAGTGGATACTGGAAAGACTGGAAGAAATAGAAGATGCTCCAGCCGATGATCACGTTATAATAAAGGCCCACAAAACCGCAAACCTGAGGGAAAAATGAGAGAAAACAGCAATATTTCTAAAACTCCTAAAAACAATCACTGTCACAAACACAAACAGCACAGGGGACAAACAGCAGGCAGCTTGCGGAGGTGAACGCCTCTTCTTGAGTCAGGGCACAAACGCTGAGCACACAGCTTAAGTTAGAGCGTGTATGAATTATTGAGCTGTTTGCTCTCAGCAGCCAAGGCTGGGGTCCTCTATGAGAAGGTATTTATAGCTGCTGAATCTCCCTCTGCCACATCCGGGCTGCCACACGCCTCACTGCCCCAGGCCAGGCCTCTCCCTCCCCTCGTTTGCACCAGATTGATGAAATCACCATCAGAAGGACTGACGAACAGAAAGACTGGCGGGGTAGATCGCTGACTGACCGGCTCAGCAGCTCACTGCCTGTGTTTTAGAGTGATGACACTGATGGGATGGGGACATGATGGGTCACTACTCCTCCTGATGATGGGGACAGATTATGACAGTGATCGGTGCCGGTCTTTGCATGCCGCTTGCTGTAAAACATCAAAAGGACTTGATACGAGCAGGCAGAGGGAGTCAAATGGACTGAGCTCTAGACATGTTTACTGTCTCTGTGCACGACGTGTCCAACTCTGAGTCGAGGAATGAAAGAGGGAAAATTACAACCAATCAAATTAGAGTTGGAGTCAGTGTTTCAGGATCTTGGTCCCAAAACACAATTATTATGGTTATTATGTTACTGTGTATGGCATCTTACAAAAAGGATCATAAATGGTCACATATAGGATTATTAATAGTAAATCAATCCTTCAGTAATGCTTAACAGATTAGTGATAAGACCTGGCTGCTCAGAGATGACAGACAGTGATGTCACAGTGATGAAGGAGCTACAGAAACAGAACTACACTTTCTAATGTCACGATGCCAAAACTACATACATATCAGGGAAGAAGTATTTCCAAAATTTGAAAAAAAACCCCCCAAAATTCCAGTATTTAACTAAAAGGAAGAAATTACCCTTCATTTTTATAAAAAACAATGAATATGTAGTGTTAGCTGCGAGATATGTGATTTCCAACCACAACAAAAGAAACCAGTGGGACAAATAATATAGAAATTTAGACATAAGCAATGTGCTTTAATCAACATACCACCACCATCTCAATTTGTTTGTTTGCTTGTTATTAGATTAATGGTTGTCCCTAATACTAACATTTCTTATCCATGTACAATTTGAAGTCACAGTTAAATTTTACTAATAATTAAATTTGATCGATGTGATAGCTTGATTACTTATGTATATTTTATTTGATTTATCTATTTCAATACCTACTTTACAACTATTGCTATTTACATTATTGTTGTTAACTTCATTCTTTAATTGTATTTAATATTGTACTTGCTTTGGCAGCACATGTAAATGTAATGCCAATAAAGCCTACTGATATTGAGATTGATAAGCCACCAAAAACCAATGAAAGGACCTTTTTGTTGTCAGTGTGAGCACACAAAAGGCCCCTCTGGATTGTGTTTATCTTTTGTAATTGTAGCTTCGTTCATTGTTTTACAGCCTCAATGACTCACTGTAAAGTGGAAAAAAACATGTCATGGGTTTTTCCACTAATAATAAGCCATCAAATATTAGTAGGTCATTAATAAATCAGCTTTCCTGCAGACGGTAGGCACTCAAACAGTTTAATGGGACAGTCTTCTTAAGGATACATTAAAAGGTGAGTGGAGGAGCGGCTGGGGTCAACTTGAATTCATTTCACTTCCAATAGATTCTTATGGGAAGTTTTAATTGGGGAAAAGTATCAAAATGTCCACAGAAACTTCTCTAAATGCTCCTGCAACAAAATCCACTTCACCACTTAACATTTTTACACAGTGAAAACCCCTGAATTACAGTGTAACTGACATGATTTCATGGTGACCTTTAGAGCTCCAACGATTAATCGAATAATCGATTATTATTGATTATTAAATTAAGCACCAACTATTTCGATAATTGATTAATTGATTTAAGCAATTTTTTAAGATAAAATAGTCATTAAAAGTTTTTTTTTTGTTGTTGTTTCTTTACTCCTCTGTGACAGTAAACTGAATATCTTCGGGTTGTGGGTCAAACAAGACATTTGAGGATGACACCTTTGGCTTTGGAAAACACTAACTGACACTTTTCACCATTTTCTCTCATTTTGAAGACCAACTAATAATCGATTAATTTATAAAATAATCGACAGATTAACTGATGATAAGTGCCAGTTTACCTCCTCCTGATGTGAAATACATAATTTACATGGTGAGTGTTTGTATTGTGAAAGTTATCTTTAGTTTGTATTCTTTGATTTATTTTTTTTCTCTTTCATCCCAGTTCTCACGGGGTGGTCTGACCCAGGAATAAATTCAGTTTTTTTAACCATGACCTCATGCCTCGTGTCTATTATTGGAGGTAGCTACTAGCATTGTCATTGAGGGTTTGTTAGCATACTGACGTTTCTGCTTGAAGCATCACTAACTCACTGTTCCTAAGTATAGCCTCAGTTACAAGCATGGCTGTAGACAAATAACTACAGCCATTAACCAAAAAATCAGTAACAACTCGTAAATGCTGTATGATAGAGTTGTGAATTGGGGGGAGCTATTTTTGGAGCCCCTGTTGTCAAAGTAAAAGTCCCTTTCATTTTCCCCACAGACCGTTGTGAATGAATCTCGCCTTCTTTAGACTGAAGGTACAAGCTGAGCTGCAACTCCTCCGTCTCCTAGGAGACCAAGGTCGTGTATGTGCTCTGTCTAAGACTCAACAGACTGCAGCCGTCTTCCCTTAGAATGCAACTGAGTGGTATAGAACGTGACTTAGGTTAACTTTGGGGAATGCAGTTTCTTGTTTAGGTTCCAACACTCAATAGAATCACACACATATCTAGCTGGGTCAAGAATAACCTTATGTGGACACATAGTATATCCCATATGGTCTAGCAACGATTTAAAGGTGGGGTAAGTGATTCTGGAGAGAGGTAGTTGATCTTTGAGTCTCAATTTCAGAATGCTTTGGTTTTGTGGCTCAGATCAAGCTACTCAGGAAAACAATGAACCTCAAAATCCACCCAACCAAAAGCATCGGTATTTGAGCATCAGTGGAACTGAGACTCAGCAATCAACTATCGTTCTCCCAAACTGATTACCCCACTTTAGTAGCCCCCTGACAGGAGGTAACCTTCAGAATTGGGTGGTAGTTACACAGTGATTCACTGATATTGCTTCTCTACTCTCTTTAATCGAGCTTCAATAAATGCTTCTTAAATTTTTCAGTGTAGAGTGAACCAGCCCTCATGATTTCTTCACAGACAATGTCTCACATGACTCACGGTTGGAGCTCTTCTACAACTTGGATGAGCATCAAGCTCTCCTGGTAAATAGGCCAAAATATTAACAACTGTGTTAGAAAATATGTTTCTTTGAGCTTGTGTAAATAAAAATTTGAGGAAAGAAGTTACCTATGACTCCCAGGGTGCGTTTCAGCAAAAAACAAACAATCACAAAGCTCAAAATTCTGTTATATGTGGAGCTAATAGTGACTTGTAGCTAAAGTTGATTGTAGTAAGGAAACTGATTTTATAATCTGCCACTTAAATCAGTTCACTTTTAATATTGGGGTCAACTTTGGTTGAATTCAGCAACAGTGGCACAACAAGTTAACAACTGCAACAACAAGGTGTTTTGAATTGGTCACTGCTCTGATTCATGCCTTTGTCTGGATTCCTCTCCACTGGCAGCGGCTGCTAAGGCTCATGGGTATTGCAGAATTTAGAGCCATCTCCCATCCCGAAATGACGGATAAAACCTAATTTCTCAGCTCCAAGCCTGCACAACTACAGGCTACTATGTTAATATTATAAAACATTCACATCTTCTTGAACAGATAACTTACTCCATATGACTCCAGAAAGGATTGGGAGAAAAATTTGGGGGAAAATGGCGTGCTTATTTAGCCAGTGAGGCATCATTTATAACAACTGGATGTATCATGTTTGTTGAATACTGTAGTTAAAAGGTAAAAATTATTATAAATAAATAGTTGTTAAAAAAGAAACAAGGTTGAAATAATTGATACTGGTAAGGGTTAGGATGACGTATGATGATCCTTACATCGTCTGGGAGTCCTGTTTCTATGATAAGCATCATTGAAGATATTGTTGAAAGACGAAATACAAATGGATATACACCTTGGCCCCTCCCACTTCATAACTCAATAATATCACGTTATAAAATGTGACCACTATGATGAGTTAATTATGTAATGAGATCATGTTGTCACTTACCATCAGACTGGAAACCCCGATGCCTCCCAGCTGTGGGTAGACGTAGTTCCACACCCCGATGCTGCCACGCCTGATCCTCTGACCCACTGCCAGCTCCAGGAAGAACAAGGGGATGCCGATGAGGAGGAGGAGGATAAAGTAGGGAACCAGGTATGCACCTGAGACAGAGGAGGAACAGAGGAAAGAAGCATTACTGCAGAGCTGCTTTGTTTCTTATGCTCTATGTTTGAAATCCATCTGTAATGAAGGACACAATCTCAGTGAAAAACAGCAGAAGGGACATTGTTAAAGCTTCTATTTTTGGAGTCTATTCTCTTTATCTTTTACCACTCCAATTTCAGTATTTCCACTCCATTCTCTTCCTCTTTTCTCTGTCACAGTTTTATCTCTCTTCCTCTCTTCCTCATCATTCTGAACTTCAATTCACCACTTTGTCAGCTATGACCATTTTTTTTGCAGGAGGGGGCAATGGGGAGAGAGCAGCAGGCACTCAGAGACAGCAAGTCACGTCCAGTCCTGCTTACGTCAAGACATGAAGGGGCACCATGGTGACAAAACCATCCAGAGCCAGCAGAGAGGACGGGCTGATACTGATGGACAGCTGGAAGGAGGGAGCGGCGTGTTTCCAGACCAAAAACAAATGACCATGACTCGATCAAAAATACTGATCACATCGTGAGTGGCTATTAGACTGAGCAGCAGACAAAGGAAACAAAGACAGGGACACAGTGTCATGTTACGCAGTGGTATTATTATCTGGACTGTTAGAAGTGACTATTGTGCTGCTGCCTACTTTCACTGATCTTTGATGTCTATTCTGAGCACAGAGAACAGACAAAAACAAAATGTGTTAGTGAGTAACTGTCTATTTTTTCTCACAGATATTTTACTTCAGCCACACAGGTGGAGAATCCATACTGTATATGAATTACCACACCCAGTTTTTCACCTACTAGAAACAGGATGGTGATGGTCATTAGTCAAGCCTATCAAGCTCTTTAGTCTCACAATCAGGTAGCTCAGTACATGGTCATAGAGGATGATGTTCATTTTAAAGCTGCACCAATTTCTACATAGTTATTCTTAATCCCTGCCACCAGGCCGGATTCTACTTGAAATTAGAAGACACAAGCTTATGTTTACATTTTCCTAGGCTAAATTACATTAGCCAGTTAAAAGGAGGCAGCAGGACATTTTAAATACATAATTTAATTTCTGATGTTATATTTTGCGGTTGTTATGGTGGAGACACTACAGCTTTTGTCCACAGGGGCCTCAAAAATCAACACACTATGAAAGTTCCTTTGGTGTGGTTGTCATAATCTGTCGATTTCAGAGACAGAGAGATATTTATGTGACTATGGACAGAAGATCAAGGAGATAACTATCATTATAAATAAGAAACTGACATAAGGGCGGGACATGGAGGAAAACCTCTGTCTGCCAATTCAGCACCACGGACAGCGCCATGGAGTTAGCAATATACAGCACAGTTATTTCAGAGCCATGGTCAGGGTAATAGATTCTAACTTTTATAAACTTTAGTCAACTTTAGTGAGTCGGTCAGACTAGACTAACATATTCAACTAAACAACTTGCCTGCTCCTCAGTCTCTCTGCTACTAGAGGATAGAGATGGGGAAAGGAAGGTTTAGTAAGGGGATGCATATGGTCATTGGTCATTTGGATCCCCCACCCCCCCTTAAATCGCCCTCCACATGTTGCTGTCCATATACTGGCTTTTTCTGAGCACATTCAGGCTTCTCAGAATAAACTCTTGTCCTCGTGGGCCTTCACAGTTTCAAACATTAAAACCACTAGAAGCAGCCAGTGATTCTAATTGTTCCATTATTTTGTCCTGAAAATAGGTTTATATGGCACTATTGTCTTGTCTGGACTACTATGACCTGCAGTGAAGAAAGATAATAACATCAGTCTGCAAGTTCCACCAGGACACAAACAAGATAATACAAATTAAGTACTTATTTATTTGAAAGACAGGATCATTTAGATTTATAGCCTTTGTCTGCACAGTTTACCTGAGGCAGACTCGGCTAGATAGGTGAGGTAAATAAGCCTTCCAACATGGTTCTTTGTGTTTTGTTGCCATGTTTTATTTTCTTGTGCACTATATAACATTATTTTGTTTTGTGACTTGTTTTGTTGTTAATTTTCAGTCGGGCTTGAGAGGAAAGACAATACTATCAAACTTCACTTGAATAGAAATGGCGAACACAAGGACAGAAAAGGAGGAAGTAACGGACAAAGATGGACTAGAGACAGTTTGTCCTCATCTCTGAACAAGCCCAGACAAGACAATGCAGCACCGCCTACTGAGTACAAATTCAGCAGGGGATATACACAGATTCACACACACACACACACACACACACACACACACACACACACACACGCACGCACATACACAGATTAAAATGATCTAGCTTTGTTATATCATGCATTTCAAATAGCCTCTTTACACACACCTCCTCCCACACCAGGTAGAACAGACAACGTCTGAAAACCGAGGAAATCGGTGTTTACTCTTCCACTTCCTCCATCTTAGTCATCACCACCCTCTCATCTCACCACAATACCAGTAAATCATAATAGCAAAGAGATAAAGCCCAGAAACCTGCAAGGAAAGCAAATAAAGACCAAATCTCACAGCATTTTACCAACCCCCTCAATGTTCCCTCATCCTGCTGAGGAGAAATTATCTCATCTTGTAGCTGCTGACGGCACAAGTTCACAAAGTCTGAGAAATGTTGGAGAGACTACCCCTCTTATGGTTCGCACAATTAGTTGGCTAATTGGCTGACAGGTTGCAATTTATTAAGGAGGAGGAGGCTGCAGCCCTGTCAGCAGGCAAACTGAGCAGGGCTTTAATATGAGAATGCTGAGAAAGGATCAGCACAGACCGTGATATGCCCTGGAAATGGGTATACACTGAAACACTGTTTTGATACTACGCGCACCTCTACGGCAAATGTGAAGGGAGTATATCTATGTTCCAGGGGGCCTAAGTTCCCAAGGTCTTATGTTCTCTGGGTCTTAAGTTCCAAAGGTCCAATGTTCCCAGTTTCCTAAGTTCCTAGGTCCTATGTTCCCAGAGTCCAGTGGTCACAGTGTCCTAGGTTCCTGGGGTCCTATGTTCACACGTTCCTACGTTGCCAGGGCCATATGTTCTCAGGGTCCTATGTTCTATGCTAAGCCCTATCCCTGACCCAATATGTGCCATATAGAATTGGAAAACATAGTATCCTGGGAACACTGGGCCCTGGAAGAGCACATATGTAGAACTGGGAAGCATAGGACTGTGGGAACAGAGGAATGTATATGAAGCTACCACAAGTAGTCAGTGTGCTTAGCTTAGCTTCTCTTAGTTTAGCATAAAGACTGGAAAAAAGCTAGTCTGGCTGAGTCCAAAGGTCAAGAATCCCCCAACTATCTCCTTTAAAACTCACTTATAAACAAATTATATCTTGTTTGTTTAACAAAGCATAAAAGCTGCTGCTAGGCTACTTATTTCCCTTTGTTTCCAGTCTTTGTGCTAAGCTAAGCTAACTGGCAGCTGGTTGTAGCTTCACATTTAAAATACAGACAAGAGAGTGGTATTGATCTTCTCATATAAGTTTTGCCATGAACGTGAATAAGCAGGTTTCCTAAAATGTCAAACTTTATTTTTTAATAAAAATGAAGGAAAATGGAGGCAGAAAATAGATGCTATCTGTACATAATCTTTATCAGTCAATTTCTGGTGCTTCAGAATCCACCATTGATGAACTCCAGTATCTACATGAATGTGAACAAATATCAAAGCAAACTTTATAAGAAAATTTCTTTATCACATCCTGCATTTTAGGATCATTTTGCAGTCTCTAAGCATTTTCTTTTTCACTGCACTTACCCCTCTGACTATCTAAAAATCAGATGGCTAATGGCTCAGAATAATGCTTTAGCCTATGGTGATAAGATGTTGTGGCAGTTTGGACAAGTGCAACATTTTAGGTGGTTGAATCTGTCACCACACTGGTTTGTCCTTGTGGCGAAATGTTTACATGCGGAGAAGAGTAATTGGGTTAATGTTGTGTGTGTGTGTGTGTGTGTGTGTGTGTGAGTTGAGTCCAACAACAGACATAAAACACACAACAGTACTTATTAACTTTATCTGGTAGAGGAAATGAGAGCTAAATTAGTTGAAATCGCTGAAGTGTTTCTTTCTGTAATGTGATGCAAATGGACGTTTTATGAGATTGAGCAATGCAGCATTAAATTTCACACCAATCACAGGGACCAATCACATCACATCCCAGCAAATAGCTGCCAGGCACAGAACAGTGTCCTGGACAGAACTGCAGACAAGAAAATGCAAATCCCATGCTCAAACAAAAGGATAAAATCAAAATTGTTAAGTGCTCCCATCTGGCAGCTTATATCATTGAGGATTTTACAGAACTATTAAAAATATCACATTAACAGCATTGACTCAGCACAACAGTTGTCGTTCTGAACAATTACTCAGCACCCTGAGGGGACACATGTTCACCATGGGTGGCCCAATTAGGAACCAACTTCCAAACCTGGGAAGTGTTACTACACTTTGCATATCGATCTCCACAACACGTCAGGTTTCTTTGACTCAGATGGATGCTGAACTTGAAAAACATTCGCCTACCTCCACCATTCTTCTGGCACAGGTAGGGAAACCTCCAGACGTTACCCAGGCCCACAGAGAAGCCCACCTGGGCCAGGATGTACTCCAGCTTGTTGTTCCAGGCCGGTCGACCGTCCTCAGCGTCGGGGTCAGGGGAGGGTAGCAGGGCCTTTACTGGAGCAGTAGAGCCAGGACTCAGACCCATACTCATCTGACTGCTCTTATAGTCCATGGGGTGCTCCAGGGACAGCAGGTCAGCCACTGACTCTGTGACCGGCTCATTGCTGTGCTCCCGCTGGGTCACCTTGGTGTTCTTTGGCATGGCTGCAACACAGGAGCTCCTTCACGAGGAGGGTGGGGGAGTCAAGGAGGAGGGCCTGAGGTGACTGGCTGGAGGAAGATCAGGAGGAAGCAGGGAAAGAAGGTTGTGCTTTTTTGTCAGTCTGTGAAGAGGAGAGACAGACAGGACACGTAGTTGCTTAGGAACAACTAAAGTACATTTTTCGGCCTAAATCATGAATGTTTTGAATAATACTAAAAGTAGGGCAAAGGGTTGAGGAGGAGGTCAGGGTGGGGATGCACAGGACAGCTAGATGGGGCGTACCTATGACATCAACCAGACAAACTGATCACCACTCAGTGTAGCAGTAACAGCTAGTAGTCAGAGCTAACCAACCATGGGCGGTTGCTGTCAGACTCTCTGTGTCCGCGGACAAACACGGGAAACACAGAAACATAATGGAGACACAGAGAGTCTGCTGGAACGTTGACAGTCACCAGAAACACATTTTTGGCCCTTTTTGAAAAAGTTTCTGTGTTGTGTTCTTGATCACCATATGATTTAAAATGAGCACAATTTCACAAACTCAAGAGTAGGGGCTGGGGGAGGTGGGCCACCCAACTCTGATTAGAGGGCATTAGCTTTTTTAAATATACATTTCATGGTGGAGAGGCCCCCAAACAAAGTGGGTGTCATTTTGAGACATTTTCGACCCATGAAATGCCAATTTTTATTCTTAATTCATATCAATATTAATTCGTGTCAACATTAACTCCAGGATTGACGTGTTTCATCACAGTACGCTAATATAATTTATTTTACAGCTCAAAAAATATGTTTATGTGTGCAGTGTCTCTTCAAATTCATGTCAGTAATCACAGTGTGATTGAGCGTTGCTAATGGCAGGAACACTTTCGGACTGTGTTGAGACAACATTGTCGCTGTATTTGTTTTAATTTTGAGTGGAAAACTTATTGGAAGTGACAGACACAATGGAGTATGGACACAATTCAGATGAGTAAACACATTGTGATATAAAGCACTGGTAATGTCTGGATATCATTCTTCCAAGTACGCCTCTAAACTATTGGAGCCCAATTAGCAGCCAGAAGTGGCTGAAGTATAGGTCACTTAGTCTCTACAGTGAGCTTGTCCTGTGGAAAACACTGAAAATTTAAAACTACAGTAAGTAAATGACAAAAGGTTAGCAGTAGAAGGTCAGTTGTTATTCCACAATAAGGCCACAATAAATTCATAAATTCATTAATTGTTCATGATGAAAACAATGGCTCTTTGTCTAGGAAGACAGTCAAAACTAAATAATACAGCTTTGATTATTTGTTTAAATCGTTTTTTCATAAAGCCAAAAGAGATTATCTGGTTTTATCTTCTCAAATGTGATTATATACTGATTTTCCCACTCCTCTTTGCTATTAAACAAAAACATTTGTGGCTTTTGAACTGCTGGTTGGATATTAATTTATTTATTCATCGATAAAATAATCAAATTAATTGTTAATGAAAATAATCATGAGTCATGAGTTTCAGCCTGTCACAACATCACAGGAAAACAGCTCAGGAGCTGGACTTGTGACAAGTCACTTTAATCATTGTGGTTCAGAATAATGTGCACTGCTTTTTGTGTTTGCTAGTTAGTACATAGAGTATTTTAAAGTGGTAGTAAAAGTGAAGCACTTAAGAGCCATAAGTAAGGTATTTCAGTAATCCACTTCATTATGGTGAATGAGACCCAGAGATTGAATTACAATCCATTTAACAGCAGAGCCCATTATACTAAAGTTGAGTCATGTGAATAGCATGAACAGCAGTGTGTCTGTCTGTGTGTTAACTGCTGGTCTCAGGAGAACACAGGGCAATAAAACTAAAGCCTTTAAGCACAGATTTAATCAGTTATTAGTGTCTGTATTTGTTTCTCATCACACAGCTTCAAGATCGTGTCCACAGGTTGTTTTAACATTTCAGAGGAGGAGGTGAAAAATGCTGGTAGTCTGGTGCTCCTGAATGAACTGTCTTTTTTCCTAAAGAGAAAACCTGCCTGAAAAGCTACTGAAGTCTCTCCAGGTTCTCTGGCATGTGTTATAGTTTCAGAGGGCCTTTACAAAAGTCCATTAATAATCCTACAACCCTGTGTGTAGTGCCTCCCTCAGGGGGAAATTGTGTAGATAATAACAAGGTTAAAGAGCTACTGTGTCAGAAATGATAGAAGGTCTGACTCTCCTGCATAAATGAGAAATGTACAGTTATTGTTTTAGCAGATGCACTAAGTCACTCAGATCCTGACACATCTTGTCTTATGAACACTCATTTATGCCCCTTTATGTACGAAAATAGATACGTCCTTATCGAACGATCATACTTCATGTCACATACTTTCATGTGTCCTTTACGTTGAGCATGGATGTTAAACAGTACATCCACTAGAAGGCACAGCTCAGAGTCAAATGTTACCCCAAAAAGAAGAGTCAAAAGTTTCTGACATCAACAAACATAGAGACACTGGAGGACGTTAATGTACCTCTTGAGAATGAATTTGGTGGTGGTCTGGTGACTATTAACATGTGAACTTTTTTGTCATGTCCTGTGCTGTGTCTTGCTTGAACTACTGGCTACACTGGTACTGCTCCATTTCATCCATATCTGTAAGATTTCAGAAAATATGCACAAATACAGACGAAATGAACACAGAGTGCGGGCAGACGCCCCTGCCCATAGCTTTAAACAAAAATTATCCTTTGTTTGAGGATAATAGGTGAAATAATACAATATGCACTGTGTACTGCATCATGCATTCTTCTTTTTTTTTTTTTTTTTTTTTTTTTTGTCAAACTCTGGTTTGGTCAGAGGTTAGGGGAAACTCATTTTGTTCTAACTCAGCCCCCTCAGATTTTTTCATTTTCAAATTTGCAGTCTTCAGCTCCATCTGATGCTGACTCAAGTGACATCTCTTGAGGCAGTTAATTGGACTTTGGGCAGCTCCCATTGGGACCATAAAAGGCTTTGTACCAATGTCTTTACAAATGCAGTAGGGCCCCTTTAAACATATTTGCTGAGTGAAATGGCACCTCTGCTCTTTAATGATGTTTGTGGAGGTGGTCTTTATTCCGGGCGTGATGGGCCACGTCCTCTAAAACAACATGGGAAACCTTGTAAACACTGGAGACTAAATTCATGTAAATTAAAATGGAAATTTGTAGCTTCAAGCATGAAAATGACATGACCCATGACCCTGAATGACTGGTGTTTGAAAATTACATGAAAACATAATCACACAGTTAGCATTTACTGTACATTAACTAATTAACTAAAGGTCAGCTTAACAATGAATGATGCAGACAACCGCAGTTAAATAGCAAAAAAGCAGCTACAGGACCAGAAAACAACAGAAACCAGACTTTGAAGATAGATTTCGGGATGAGATGTGTGGGATGGACGAGATCTGACTCTTTGCTCTGGCAGTTGAAGGGCAGAATAGAAACTGGAGGTGTTTGATCTGCAGACAGGGCCTCTAATCTGAAAACAGATGCAGCTGACTGAAATCAGAGTGGGGCTTTTATTCACAGTGACTTCTCAAGAACGGTTGCCAGCCGGCTGGACTCTAAGCCCACCCAGGGGCCACACCAGCAGCACGCACATCACATTCCTCAACAGTGGCAATAAGCCCCTGTAGTCACGACACACTGCCGCTCCGAGGCTGAGAGCGTCACACAAACCCCAGAACAGCAGCGTTCTTTCTCACAGCAGTCTACAACTGCACAATACTGAGTCACCATTGAACACTCTCCGGATGAGGTGCGAGCAATGACATGCATATTTGCAAACAAAAATTATTTTCTGGGCAAGCTGCAGAGTTTTGGGGATTTCATGATGTGAAGAGCAGAACAGCTCTGAAAGACAGTTCACACAATGTTTTGCTCTAGATTCTTATGAATGGAAATGTTGGTATATAGTTAGTAACAAACTGTCCCAGTTACTGTTTATGGGTTAGGATGATGGTGGCCCGTTAAACGAAAATGGCTAATAGGAGTCTCACTCTGGCTTTCTAATCGAGTGCAGTGAAAAGCCACGTTTCCACCCAAAGCACCCACAACTCTTAGTCCCAGGAACTACTTTTCAAGGAACTAGAAGGTTCCTTCAGCCCACTGTGGTCCAAAGACCTGCAAAGATTAGGCAAATTAGTCCTCTGATATATAAAAAAGTGTGCAACTATACAACAATGATGTTGGCTGTTTGTCATCAGTCCATCTGTCATATGCTTTCTTGTGTGACTTCATAGCTGCACAGTTACCACAGGAACTTTCCCCAGGAACTACTAACCTTTGAAGGAACTCAGTGCATTCCCACCACAGGGACGAGGGACTTAATTAAGTTGCATTAACACTTCTTATTGGTCTGAGTCTGAGTACTTGCAGTGTGCCACAAATACAGATGCCTGTCCGTTGCTTTAAATGGTGTCACTGTTAGTTACATGCAAAGATGACACATAAACACAACTGTCGCTTTTTTATACATCAGCAGAATAATTTTCCTAATCTTTGCAGGTCTTAAGACCACAGTGGAAATGCAGAAAACAATGGACTGAAAGACCGTTTCAGTTCCTTGAAAAGAAGATCCTGGGACTAAAAGTTACAGGAACTTTGGGTGGAAATGTGGCTCTTGTTGATGTGTCAAAGCACAACTAACAAAAAACAATCTGGTTTGTGGCTGCAGTTGTTTTTTTTTACATGTTGGCTGAAATAAAATGCTGCAGTACTCAAGCCATCAGAAATTCTACAAGCCGTGCCCCCAAAATTCCTGTACATTTGAAAAGTAGTACCCCACCGATCAGGGATTTTTGATTATGACCCTTGTCCCTGCAATACTGAGTTTCTTCAAAGGTTCCTAGTCCCTGGGGAAAATTCCTGCAGTGGTAACACGGCCAAAGTTCTCAATGTTGACGCAAAAATTCACCAGCAACTTTCAGAGTTTCACAGTATGTGCTGACACAGATGGCACATTACAGAGACAGCAGGACCTCACACAGTGCAAGACACTCAGGACTATGACTCAGAATTCAATCTCTATGTCAGGGAAACTGAGTGCAGTGGCAAGAAGTTTTTTTTTCCAGGATACTCTGAAAAAAGTGTACTGAAGAGAATAAAATGCATTAAATTATTAGTGTTGGGGAACCTCGAGACCATTAAGTATAAGAATGAAGTATGTATTGAGTTCCAAAGAAATGGGAGTAGAGCTAACTGACCTCCAGATCCCTGAAACCATATATTCCTAAATCTCCATGGACGGTTTGGTGTTGATGATGTAACAGCGCAGGTCCTCTGTTACTCCACTCTCACTTTTATCTAGTCTGGTTGCTAAGCAATAGCTCTTCCTGCAAAATTGAAATCCCATCCCTGCAGCATCAGTGGTCGCCTATCTCTCCTCTCTGCATCTCAAATGGACAGACGTGATCTCCCCTGAGGGTCGGCTCCAAATAACATGGAGCTGCAGTGACAGAACTGAGAGGGGGCGATAGATTGTGCCAAAACTGGAGGTGATGGTCCGTTGTGGGATCAATCAGGCAGCCATCACAGACTGACTGATTTCTTAGAAAATGGTGTCATTGTAGAATAAAAGCTCTGGACAGATGACACTTTGTAATGATGATTTACTTCGCCTCCCAGTGGGAATTGACCCTGGACAACACAGTGATTCTGACAGGTATACAACAGCACCTGCACGGCCATGTTCAGGCATCTTTCAGACACGTTATTACACACGGGCCCATACAGCACAGCTCGAGGACAGACTCTCTATATGGATACAACCTCTGATGCCTTGTCAAGGTCAAATGAAACACCTAATAACAGCGATGCGAGGATGCAAACAAGGCCGATGTAAGTCAGCAGGTGATCAGCGGCTCCAGAAATGGTGATGTTCGAGCCCAATGTGGACACACATGGCGCGACATCGTCAAAAACGAGGATTAATGAGCGACGCTCGCCGTCAATGTTGCAGCGAAATCAGCATTTATCAGGTGGTGAGGTGAAAGCTGACGTTCGTCTCTAACAAGTAATTACAAGAGGGGTTTTGGGGGAAACTACCGCTGGTTATTCGTGTGATTCACGTCAAACTGTTTAAAAACGCACATCTATATTGATCAAATTGTGATAATGATAATAAGAACGTCATTCTTACCTTATGTAGTCTGCAGAACAGGTTACAATGTCCGATTCACTGCGACGGTATGAATCCAAAAGTGATGTTCCGTATCTTCATTCAGGCACTGTCTCCGTGTGCAACATCTCTGCGCGCAAAGAGATGCGAGATCACACGCCGCTTCCAGTCACACAGTCGGGGCGCATGGTGCGTAAAGTCTGACGCAGGAGCTCAACGCCTGCTGCCACAAGTTTGGTCACTATAATGACATGAACTCGTGCAGGTAAATGGATCACTGCTGCTGTTTGTCCCTAACGATGCTGTGCTGCAGCTCTGCTCTGCTCGCACCTCTGGTTTCCACGTGGTTGTGGCCGTGTTGTGGAATAAATCCGCTCCCCACAGGACGGAGAAATTACTATGGAAAGTCACGACGAAAGTCTGACGCAGGTTTGACTCACCCGCTCGTGCGCACGTCAGCAGATGATCGAAAAAAAACCCAAACATCTGCAGTGTTCACAGGACGGTTTTAAGAGCGTCACACAGGTAGACTGCATCAGGTACATCAAATGAATATCTATTGACTGTACTGCTTGTGCAAATGGTGTCTGGATTGGTCAAAATATTTTCCCAGCAGCTTGAATCAACAATAATGATAATAATAATAAGAATCAAAAAAAGAGAAAAAGAGTAATAATAGTACTATTACACCAGGGCTGGTCCAAGCCTTTATGGGGCCCAGAGCAGAATTTGATTTTGGCCCCCCATTGTCTGAATGCCACCAGCTCTATTGAAAATTGTTAATACTTAATCATTAGCACACCTCCTCTAAATCTAACACAACCATTATCATTATACTATTATACTCATACTCATTATCATCGTACTAATGTCAGCCTACATTGTTTTTATTCTTAAAATGGTAGCAAACTCACTTTATACACTGTATGCAATTTATTTTAACCATGTGCATGAATATGACACCAGCTCAGACAGAAGCAGCTGGAATTTATAAAACTAGTAGTATTAGCTCCACGGTCGATTAGCATAATATTGTGCTTTTGGGGTTATTAGCATGAACAATAACACACACAAAAAAGCTCTCTTGGCATCCCTCTGTTGGCCATGGGAGGCTCTAAGCAGGTGCATAGTTTATGTTTATGACTCAGGCAGGCTTCGCCTCCAACAATGCATTGGATGGAGAATGGGCTATTGTAAGTGATTACTTTTTTCCAAAAATAGTTAGTAGCAATTAGGGTTCAGCATCAGTACTCAATACCTTTAAGGTATCAATGGAAATAACCCAGTGCCAAGTAGTATCAAAACTTCTCCAAACAATATGTGCATTCAATGCTTTTGGTACCCAGATGCAAAAAACAAACCAAGTATGGTTTTGCTCGCTTTATAAAGTAGAACCTTCGAAAAAATAAGCATGAAAAAATAAAAAAATAAAATAATTAGTTAACACTTTGTTAATTGTTAATAATTAGTTTGTAAACTGTCTATAACATTATTTTGATCGCTATAATAAAGTTGCAAATGATTATTGTAGCGATAAAGTATGTAAGATATTATTGATGCATGATCCTTTCCTAAATCTAAGACAGTACTTTGTAGTTTTTGTGCCGGTATTTTGAAAATCTACCCAGACGTTTATTTATTATTGCTAACTTGACTGCGTGCATACATACAAAACTGACACTAAAGGTGTACTTACAGCATCATAGCTTGAAGCGTATAGGGCCAAACTGCCGTATTTGACATGTTGGGAGTGAGAAGGTGTTGTCTCTAAACTTAATCTGCAGGTTATTGTAAAGTTGCAACTGTTGTTTATGATACTTTAAAGGCTTAATAAATGGTAAGTATATATAAACATTACTTGACTGTTTGTTAACAGTAAAATAACTATTAATTAAGGATTAATTAACTATCAATTTACCATTTATTAATGAGGGTTATTAGAAAGAGTTACCACTCATCTGACTATAAAATCTATCACATTGTTGGTAAAATATTTATATGTGTTATAGTGTGTGTGTACTTCATAATTAGTGACTAGCATGTATTGGGGGCTGTCATGAGTACCTTACACCACTGCATTGATAGAAGCTACCCTGATACAATTTACCTCCATTACGGAGGTGGTGCTTGATGTTAACAGACATGTCAGACGTGCTGTGTTGTGCCCACAGTGATGTAGACTAAAACAGGTGTGAGAAGACAGAGCTTCCTAATGGACGTTTTTCAAGTGAAGATAATTTGTGGCACAGTCATTTTTCTCTCTGACACCAGCAATTTATTCTGCCCTTGGCTCTGCCTGCCACGGCTCCACACTCCATATTTCTTCTCCTGGCTCACTGGGTGGCTTTTTTATTTCCACAAAATAGACACTTGATAAGTTTGCATGACCTTGTTTTCGCTATTTTGTATGCAAATTTTTTTGTGCAAATGAAAACAAGGATGTGGATCATTATTTAGACAACTCAAAGGCTACTCTTCCATTAGAAGCATCAGTGTCAGGTGTTTCACAAAGCAGCTCATGGCAACATCCTCCCTCTGTCACCAGAACAAGGTTAGACAGTGAAAATGAGGCTGCCAGAAGGTGTGAGTCAAACACAGACACTATTTGAGGGATTAGAGTTATAAGAGATGCAATGTGCTACTAGTGTGTCAGACGCTGAAGGATTGACAAGGAGTGACAGTTTACTTTTCCACAGATAACCTCTTGACTATCATCATTGTTGAATATTACCCCAAATTTTGAGTTTTACAGTGTCATTGTCAGAATTCCAATGACAAAGCATTCAGTGATCACTCCTGTTCCTACTGTGCATCATGTTCGTCTCTAAGATGACTATTGCTGCACCTAACAATTACTGTCATCATCAGTTCATTTGCTGCTTATTTTCATGATTTACTGTTTAATTGTTTGATCTAGAAATTGTCAAAAAATGTGAAAAATGCTCCTTAGAGCTAGAGCCCAAATTGATGTCTTCAAATGGCCTCCTTTGTCCAATCAACAGTCCAAAACCCAAAGACTTTTCATTTAGTCAGTTGCTCTAGGAAGCTGCGATGTGAGTGCGGGTGTGAGTTCTGCGGGACCTTGCAATTTTTTTCTCTCACTGCAACTTGTCTGCAAACTTGACCAATCATTGTAGGCTCCAACAAGTTACAAATAATAGTAGTCCTCTGCACAAATGTCATACATTTGCATCTCAGTGTAGCTTGCCTATTATTTTTTAAGTTTTGTCCCAGATACTGAAAGGAGCAAGGTTTGTCACATGCAGAAAACTCAGAACATTCATCCTGGAAAAAGGTGCCCTTTGATCTTTATTGAATTACACAAAAATTGCAATTTTCACTTGCTCCCACAAAATCCTGGAGGGACCGTTATACTACCATATCAGTGACAAAAAAACCCAGCAAATCCTTACATTTAGGCAAAACAGGCAAAATGTTAATTGGTTCTAACATTTACAGTTAGAACCAACAAGATATTTTTGCTTTTTTTTAAAATTAACATAGAGGTCATCTGCGCATGCTAATCTCGGGCAATTCTCTGCTTTCATCACGAGACTCCTCCAAAACACACAGTCCCTCCTCACAAACACACGCACGCACGCACGCACGCACGCACGCACACACACACACACACACACACACACACACACACACACACACACACTCCCTTCTCACACACAAACCCACACACACAAGTGGTACTGCACCAATCAAACCGACAACATGTATGCACAGTATGCTTCCTGTCTCCTTCAATTCACTCATGTGACTCACTTTCCAAGGGCTGACTGCTGGGATCAGTTGCCATGGCAACCACCGATCATATGATGGTTACTCACCCCTGTGAGCACTTTTTCTTTCTTTGCTATTTTTTGCCCCCTCCCTCCCTCCTTCTCCATCAGCACCTACTGGCATTCTGCAGTATGGCTGTGAATGAGCCACTGAAGTATCGTACAACATAATTTCCCCCACACCTCCCCTTCAAAACACAACTTATCACTGGGGTGGTTTTCCTGCCTGTGGTTCATCGCTTCTGATGTGTGACTCGACTCGTAAACACGTAGTTTATCACACCTTTAAATTATGCAACGGGAGACACAATGTGCCTTATAATCCTGCTGCAGTATTAGTCACCTTAAAGCTTCACAAATAGGCACAGGTCATAATCTTAAAGTGATTGCACTGGATCATATCTGATCAGTGGTGCCAAAGGAAGAATTTCAGTCACAGTGCAACATTAACATGGCTCTCTGTCATCACAGCTCTGACCTCAAATATCTTGACCTTGAGCTGGGTGATTTTATTTTTATTCCTCTCACAGCAGCAGAGAGGATAGCAGAGGGAGAGGCTGCAGCGAGGCCCTTGGATTCAACCTCAATATTTCACATGTTGTTAAACTGGACAGGGAATGAACGGGTAATGAGCCATCAGACTGGCCTGCGATTTACTGAGCCTTTAAAGACCCCATCTATGTAAGGATTTAGCTCTGTGGAGTCGGACTGCTAAAGACCCAGTAAATAGAGAGGAGACAGACTGCACTCATATGCATAAATATAATCCAAGAGTGCATCAACAAATATTGATTCTGGGTGAGAAACCTGGCATTGGAACAGGTGGGAGATAACGTGTTTCCTCAGCACGTTATTCACTACGATTCTTTAACTTGAGAGCAAATTATGAATGGTGGTGATGTTTATATATTTGATAATATTATGGGAGCACCAGCCCTTATCTTCAAACCTCAGGAGAGCCAGGTTGCCAGGTCACAAATTAAGCATGCTGACGAACACCGGCGGCCTAAATCTGATCCATGTCTCAGGGGTGTTTCTATGCAGCTGAGCCTCATTGGCACTCACTGTTCTGCTTCCTTTTTCTGCTCTTCCCCCTTTGTCTCTTATTAATGGTGCCGTCCCAACTCTGTCAATGCACTGACACCTTTGCCAACTCCCCCTGTGGGTGTGAGAGAGCGCTGCCATTGGAAAGAGATGAACAAAATGAGGAAGGAAGAAGGGATACGTCAGCTAGTCCCCTGACTGACTACCTGCTGCTTTTCTGTCCATGAATTAAGAGAAAGAGGAGGCTGCAGCAACTGTATCTATGCTGGCTCACCTGTACTCACAGAAATACTGCGGATGCAGCAGGACTGAAAAGATGGTATTTTTCTACATTTATTACTACAACTCACTATACATACTATAATGTTCCAGGACAGATATCTCATCAAGTATTCATCCTCTGCCCTTTGCCTATTTCCCTTTAATCGCCCACCCGTGCTGTTCAAGTGACAAGAGTCTCATTAGCACTCTGGTGAAGCTTCACTCGTCTTCCCTTAGATAAAGAAGCGTACACAGAAGTCATGACCACGAGAGGACAAACAGGAGTATTGACACCTATGATTAATGTGAAGTGGTACAATCAATGGCAGAGATTTGGCCTTGAGACAGTGTTGTAAACATAGGATTGATCTGATGACGCATGATGTGCTTGATGTTTGACATAAGACACCATCAAGGGCTTGTATATAGACAATAGACAACATTTAGGTTTAGTGGCCATATTATGCTTTTTGCATGTAAAAGGTCTAAAAGGTCACAAAGACCAAAGATCATACTAAGATTGTCTCTCTCACTCCTCATACACTCCTCCTGAACTGCCCAAAACACCTTTTTGTAATCCAGCCTTTACGTTACGTGATGACATCAAGTTGTAACACATTTGCATAACATGCAGCTAGTCTGGAATGGGTTTAGGGCCTTAAGCCCAGTTCAGACCAAATATTTGTGATGAGTTGAAACTTGGAAGCACTTGCAATGTGCTGGTTTGCAACATTCTGAAAACCTGCTAGTTTACCATAAAAAATAGAAGACAGTGTATCGTCTCCATCACATTTTTGCAATTCCTGCTGGCTGTTCCTGCAGGCTTTATTGTAGCTGGGTATCATTTGTAGCATCTTAAAATGTGAATGAGCACACCAGGCATTTCTAGTATTGATTAAACTGTGAAAAGTATGTGCGTAGTAAGTGTGGTTGAACTGAGTGAGAAAGGGAGAGAGAGAGCGTGCAGCTGCGCATGATCAAGGTAGAGACTGAATGAGGTGAGGGAGTGCTGGGAGTGAGAAAGCCAGTGAATCAGAGAAAAAAACCCATTAATTTCAGATTTTTGTCACAGTGGTTATACAAATAAACATCTCTACACACTCCCCCAGACTGCTGCACAACCCTACGGCTAATCACAACTCCTGACTCTATCTGAATGTGGTCTAAAGCCTTGTGTCATACAGACACGGCTGTTCCTCAAGTTAACTGATGAGGTGATCCTGAGACTCTCAAGAGCCCTATTTAGATGATCTATAACACATGGTCTAAAGTGATAGATACTGAAATGAGCTGCTGGTAGTGATTCAGGCACTGCGGTTAACCTGTGGGCCAAATCATAAAAATTAACATTATGATTAATAGGGAATGGGCTGCAGGTAGGTGAGATAGGGTGGAGCATCTCTGCCTGCCCTAACTGTGTGTGCAGTTTATGCACAATGCAACGTACAATAGGATGACTGCTCTGACATTATAGTGCACATGGAAATGTTCATACAGTATGCTAATTACTGTAAGCAGCCTCTCTGATCACTACAGTAAATTCTTAACGAAAACACTTAGACATCAATACAACGCACAATAAAGAGATCACCTTAAAAAGCCGAATGATGATGGTGAAGATGATGATAATAAAACTTAAATATAATAGGTAAAACTTAATACATTACCCAATCCATGTAACAATTTCTACCCTAGATTTTGATCTGCATTGGTGGTTGTTTAACAATGAAGAAAACAACTCTCACGATCCCACACTTTTTCAGATGTCATCAAAGTACGTCTTTGTTATTGTTTTAATGTGAGAGAGCCCCCTAGCGGAAGAACTTTGGATGTTCATATGTTTATGTTAAAAGAGACTGGAGCTAAAACTGTCTCAGAGGGTGACTAGAGGTTCTGCAGCAATGGCCAGTATGAGAAAACTAATGTTATTTTAAACATGAAAACATGTAAACCTATTCTAATAGAAACCCAAAATAAAAGCATGAGCTTGAAAATGAACATAATGTGGCCATTATAAATAGCATCTGAAAGTGAGGCTGTGATTCTGTTGAATGAGTACAAAGGAGTCCGGCCTTCTCACAGAGGGACAGAAAATAAAAAAAATCTCCACAGGGAGAGTGAATTTACTACTGAGATGGCTTCTTTATGAGTTCAGAGAGGTGTGACAGTTGGCTTGCCAACACTGGAAACAAAAATAGAAGTACTATAAAACCCTATCACTACACATTTCATCTCATCATTCAGACACCTCAGCAGAAATTTCAGCTATACAGAGAAATCTGTCATTTGTCCAACACCTCATTTACAACCCATCTTTATAATGTCCTTTCTTCTTTTCATCCAGAATGTAGAGATTGTTTCAGATTGGTTGTGTTTTTCAATAATGATTATTCACATCATGAGGGTTTGTTCAAATTAAGAATAAACACTGCAATGCAGATCACTACTGCTAGGTTCCTCCATTAGTGCCTTGTGCCCTTTGGTTGTCTATATAGCATGTGTGTGTGGGTGTGTGAGGGAGGGAGCTGATGGGAATAGATCAGACATCTTCTCATGTCAGCAGCATTACTTCATCACTGATCGCTCTGTTCTCTTAAGAATATGTGATGCAGTATATTGTGCACTCTGTTCTGAGCTATTAGTATAAGGCAATGTAGTGTATGGCCTGGTTGTGTAATTGCTTTGCAAGAGGCAGAAACAAATCTGAGTGTTCATTTCCTGGGAGCAAAACCAGTGAATTGTGAAATGAAACAAATGTCACAATTTTTGTGTTTGCTTTGTAGTTCCACCTGCCACTTTAACAAATAACATATTAATTGTTCTTCTTTATACAGTGCAACAGGCTGTGAAGGTCATTGTGTAAAGTAACGCTCAGAGAGGGTTAAAGCCATCTCTGTAGATTTTGGTGATATAATGTGAACACTGGTCCTCCCCGTCCTGCCCTGCAGTAAACCAGATGGCTGTTCAGACCCCTGCTGTTTGAGGGTGTGCAGTAAAAGAAATGAGCAAACAGTACAGACTTCCTGCTAGTTCAAATAGATCAATGTGCATTGATCCTTATCATGCATAATGAAAACTCATTGGATCTTGTTGGTATTAACGGTCATGAGCTGGTTTACCCTGATGGAAACAACAGAACAGAGCTGTTGGAATGGTGGAATTCAGCTTGTGGAGCTCAAAGCCTCAAAAATGCGTTTGAAAAACTCAACATCAAAGTCTCTTTCTAGAAATTATGACCGGCTACTCAAGATAATGAGATGTTGTTGACACTTCATTTAGGAACTATTTTCTTTCTCCTTGGTTGAGCTGTAACTTTAGCACCACTGAGTCGTGATACGATTGGTGGGTGTAGTTTTGTAGACCGAAAATAGTTCAATGAAAACGGCTCACAACAAGATCTGTGGGTTACACTCTAAAAACTTGAGAAAACTCAAAACATCAAGGAAACCTACTTCAATATGCTTTTGAGTTTTGAGCCCTTCTCAGACCCCTAAGTTTTGAAAAAGTAAAATTAATTGTTTTGTTGAGATAATTTACTTTTCTCATTTACATAAGCTTGAATCTTTTTGTTTGTTTTAGAAACAACAACAACAACAATAAAATTCCAAAACTTGTTGAATAAACTAATTGAAGTGAGAGTAAATAATGGTTACATAATTAAATAAATCAGTTATATATAGTTGATATATTATCTTCTATTGTTACCATTAAATTTTGAGGCCCCCAAATAATGACAAATCAGGTTCACAGCTCCCTGTGAACAATTTTTGAAAAACATTCAAAGATTCAAGTTTATCCTCAGAAGAAAAGTAAATGTTCAAAAGAAAATTATAATTATAAATTGGCACAACTTTGTTTAGTTCATTTCAAAACTTGAGAGTTTGAGTTTCATTCAGAACAAATCTAGTGAAGGCAACTGCCTTGAAATTATGAGTTTGATCAATTTTTTTTTTTTTTTACAGTGTATCTTTAGTAACCAGGTCATGGTTTCTGGTAAAAGACATTGCTGGTGACTTTTTCAAATGTATTTTTTGGCCCTTTGAGCAATACAAGCGGAGTGCCATCTCGTTCCAAGAGAAGGCTGCCAAGCCTGTGGTCCAAAACTCTGTAACTATCACTATCAGGATGGATAACTAGCATTAAGAGGAACTGATTGATTTGGGGGTGAACTGGCCTTAACTTTTAAGGCAGGTAAATATTAAATTCATGATCACAGTTTTCGCTTTATGACGCAGTAAGGCTAAATATAGGACCTACAATATCTGAGCAGTGCAGTGATATGTACCATTATGTGACCAGGGGGCCATCTCTAAACACAGTGACATGATATACCAAAACCTGACCGACCCAGTCAGTGGCCTGTGAAAAGTCGACCTCAGACTCTGGACAGTTCTCTGCCACCTCACGATGACTAATCTGCCGCGAACGGTGCCAGGAGGGCACTACAGCGCTTAAAGAAACAGAGCACACACCGTCTTTTATGTAACAACATAAAAGACTGTGAACAAAATGTTTGCACCCTGGCTGTCGTGCCCCTGTCAGCCGTAGTCTTGTCATAAATCTGAACTCCCCGGGGACAATCAGGATTATGTTTATGTGTATGTGCTGTGGGTGTTTATTTGTGCCAGGACTGTATCTCCAAGCTCTGCAGATTCCGTATCTGTATTTGTAAGTCCCTGTGTTTTTATTAGTCTCTCTCTCTTGGTTAACCAGCCTCGACCACAGCAGATGCTGCAGTGCAATTAAGAACAGAGAACGTAATGAGGTCTTACTTTGTCATATTTCTCTAAAATCCCTGTTACATCCAAATAAGTTCCACTTCACATCATGTTGATCAAATCTCCATAATCAACCCCCTGCTGTGCAGAAACCACAGTGGATGTGTACTGAAATTTGAATAACACACAAACACACGATATCTGTATTAGGAATCCTGCCTTGGATAACATTATTTCACCCGGCTATAGAAAACCTATGCAGTGAGGCTTCTTATTTATCCATGGATGAACAAATGGACCTATGCGATTTAAAGGCCACTGCTCACAGACAGACCGGAGGGTGACTCATGTTCCCCTGTGTCTAATACCTCAGCCAGAACTCTGTCAGGACTTCAGTTCTAAAACTAAGCTGCCCTGAATAAAGGAAGGAAGTCCATTTCTGCACAAAAATTAGATTTAGTGTTTGTTTGTTTTTTAACCAGCATTTGGAAGTGGCATATAAAAAATTGCCTTGTAATTCAATTCAAGTCTTTGCACTGAATTATTATAAATCTTTTAAAATCTATCATTATAACATTTTTTCACACTCCACTCCACACAGATCTTGGTGTATTTTTGCTTTTGTTAGTGGTCCACTTGTCACACAGCAGGTTAATTCAAAACTGATGAAGTTTCAAAGTAACATGACAGAAATGTAAATGACCTGTCTGCAAATTGTCACTTGCAACCTTTTTCCTTGAAGGACCCCTTTCTATCATTGAGTAGACCGACAGCTCCTGACTGAATAACATATTTTATAGATATTTCATATTATATTCAATGCATAACAATAACAGCACATTTAACTCAAACAGTGAACATAATAACTGCAGGAAGTTTGTGTAAAATGAGCAATATGGATCAATTTTGAGCAGATTATTTCCTGTGAATATTGTATTAGCAATGGGTTTTTCCTGAAATATGTGTTAGATTTAGGAACTTTTTATGCAATTGTCTGTCTGATGTTTTTTCAAGGGCAGCTTTTGCTTTTTATCATATAGAAACAGCCAAAGAGCGACAGCACAGTAGGTATAGAGAGAGGGGACAACGTGCAGCATGCAGCAAAGTACCAAAGGCAGGAATCAAAGAAGCCCCAAATGCAATACCAACTGCGCTAAAGTGGTGGCCTATATTATAGTTTTTTTTTTTTAAATAATCTTGTATACTTAAAAAGCTTCCTTTTTGACAAATGTTGGTGTTTTCATCTCCATGATGCTTGAAATGCATGATACGACTAATTAATCTCACATAATCTGAGCTTTGAAAAAAACAATTATATTTTATCTCCAAAGAAACGAATGAAAGCTGAGATGCAGGCCTAGTGTAAATTTAAAAAAAAAAAAGTTTTTCTCACACCCCTTAAAATCAAGAAGGCCTTGTGACTCCCCATGAAGCTTTGGCAACCCCTTGCTGTGATGTTCTGCAGTCCTCTGTACTGCTGTTTAGTCCGTGCATCATTTTTTGACCACTTTACAAGGTACGTCTATACAATGTGATGCAATCCATTACAACAGCTCTGCCACATATTCTGTTTTTCTGAACTTATAATGACCAGATTTTGTTAAAACTTTTCTGAGAGATGTTAATTTAACATGTATGGTTATTACTGAGTTCGTAGAAACACCTCTCAACCTAACACCTATATAGTGGAATTAACACTTTTCTGACAGTATCAATTACAACTTAACATGATTATCTCCATAAATGCAGAATTTATGGCTGAGCTGTTGTATTGGATTGCATTGCATTTAATTTCATTTACACTGAGTTCTCTTTTTAACAGGAAAGACAGTGCTGAAAGTTATGATTCTGGAAGATCCACCATGATGTTATTGCGTCCTCTACTGGTCATAATTGGAGCAGCACCTTATAACATGAATTTAAAGAACAACCAGAGCTGTGACATTATTTCAGTACAGTTCATATCCTCTGTATGCCTGCAGTGTGAAATGAGTATAGGGAAGTGGTCAGAGAAAACCTGCCCACGTTTATGCCATATTATATAAAAATCTTTACTTTGTAATGTTGTCTTAAGAGATCAGTAAATGACAAATATTGATCAGCCATTTTCCACAGGTTTGCACAATCAGTCTCGTGTCTCAGAACGATTAGCATAGTAATCCTCTCTCCTCCCTCCATCTCGTCTCCGGCTGTCGAGGCAGGCTGCTGAGACCTCTACTGTGGAGGGAGGGCTTCACTGCCATCTGGGCTGCAGCAGGGAGTGGCAACCAAGATACCAGCACCAGACACACACTCAACCCTATGTACCATCAGCAAGACACATGGAGGAGTCAGAGTCTACAGAGCTTACGATTGAGGATAAGACGAGGAGACAAAAGAAAAATAAAACCCATCAAAAATAACAAAGATGGCATGTAAGTGTGGTCTTAATATAAATCAAAGGCAGCATCACTAAAAACATCCACTGTTACAACAAAATAGATGCTCAATATGTTGTTCAAAACAGCCCAGCTTTGCAGAGAATCTAGCTTCAAGGTCTGTTGTGAATTATTCTGGGACAAGAGCACAGTGTATCTAAAAACAGGCCTGTGTTTACTTTAGGAACCTTCAGAAAAGGCTTCAGAGTGAGTCTGAAAAGCCTGGATCTGTCTGTTAAAAGAGAAAGAAGGTGGTCGTGTATACAAAAAAAGGCTCAATGAATAAACAAAAGCCATTTGAACCCTTCCTAAGTCCCACCCCTTTTCTATATGTGCTCCATTAACAATTGAGTTAGCTTGGTACCTCAGTCAACTGTCTCCTTTCCTGGTTCCTGTACTTAGAATGCTAAGTGCGAGGTTCATTGCATGTTGAAAAGAAAACCAGTGTTTGAAGATGGTTACAAGACGTTGCCGGAGGATCTGTAAAAATGACATATATTCACATTTTAGTCCAGAGCATTCAAAAATGAGTACTGCAATCCAAATAGCCACTTGGAGCTGTAGATGGTATATTAAATAGGTTGATTCTTTGGTTGAAGCTAGTTGTTTCCTCCCCCTCCCTCCTCCCCAAACTCAAAGCTCAGGCAGGTTGCCTGCAAGTTGCACAGACACTGAACAGGAGTCATTGATCAGCTAATTATAACTGTCAGTTGTTTGTCAATGTAAAGCCCATTGCTCTGAAAATATACACTCTGGAGTTGGAGTTCAGTCACTTCCTGCCTTAATCCCTGCCAGACCTCATTAACATATTGCTCAAATTAACTGTTATAAACATCTACTCCTTCTAAAAGATTATTAATGATTTCTTACAACTCATAAACAGACACTCATTCAGCAAACATTCTGCATTAATTTGAACTCAAATAAATGTCAAACTGGCAAAGATAAACAGTTACTCCAGCCCAGAATGGAAATTTCAAAGGAGGACACATGGCTGTAGAAGCCAGTATTTCAGCTAAACATGTTTTCTTAATCTCTGTTGACACATAATGGTATAAAATGGCATTTTATGACTTTGTATAGTAAATACATTACTTATATCTCCTTTAAAGTGATATTCCAGCCCAGAACGATAATCCACTCAATATGTACTCACCCCTATGCTGATGTGATGATGGGTGAAGGTCTTCAGTTCACTAAATAATCCTGGAGTTTCAGCAGAAAACAGCGCTGCAGCCAAATCCAGTACAATTGCAGTGAATGGTGACCACGTATAAAATGTAAAAGAAAGAACACAAAACAAACACAAAATGTCTCCATCCTGCTTGTGTGGTGTAATCCAAGTGTCTGTGAACCGCAACATTAAAATTTAACCACAAAAGACGCCATTTACACCATGTTTTTAGTCAAAATGTCAACTGTAGCCTCTCAGACTTGAGCCAGATTCACAAGAGATCTCGCGATATTTTCACATGTGCATCCATTAAGAGATATACGAAGTCTCGCGATACATCAACGCCATGTTTACATGCTACCTGAGAGGCTACAGTTGACATTTCAGCTAAAAACGTGGTGTAAATGGCGTCTTTTGTGGTTAAATTTTAATGTTGTGGCTCATGAACACTTGGATTATACCACACAGCAGGATGGAGACATTTTGTGTTTGTTTTTGTGTTCTTTTTTTTACATTTTATATGTGGTCACCATTCACTGTAATTGTACTGGATTTGGCTGCAACCCTGTTTTCTGCTGAAACTCCAGGATTGTTTTGTGAACTGAAGATCTTTACCCATCCTCACATCAGCATAAGGGTGAATACATATTGAGTGGATTATCGTTCTGGGGTGGAATATTGCTTTAAGCTAGCCAGCATTGCTGGCTAACTAGCTAGCTAATCTACATTAATCATTGCTAACATTGACTAGCTACCGTAAGCTAGTGTTCTGCAGACTTCAGATAACTTAAGATGTAACTATACTTTTAAAAAAGGAGAAAGTTTGCTCACTCCTTTTCACAATGTTCTGTAAAAGAAAAAGCAGAAAGTTGACCGAGGCATGATGTTTGCCCATCTGTTATTGGAGCACAGAGCAAAAAGAGGCAGGACTTAAGAAGGATCAATTATGCTCTCTTCTCAAACAAAGGAGAATAGAGTGGTTTTTGCCATTAAAATCACGAGTAATGAATCTAATAGCAGGATGACAGAGGGCATAATAGGCACACATGTGCATACTACAGATAAAGTACACAGTAAGAGTGCAGTAAGTCTCAATAAATGTGGATTTTTATATTTGGCTGGTCACTAAATGCCAGGTGTGGGGTTTTCAGCTGAGAACAGGGTTGATATAACTGCTCTGTTCTCCAGCCTGAGTCCCTCTACATGTTCAGATTCATGTCTTCATCAGTAACAAGGCCGGCAGTCACTGTGATAAATTCTGCTGTTGCTCAGACGCCCTCATACAGAGCCTGGCCGGCTGCCAGCTCCGTCAGCAGACAGCTCTGTCTGTACAGCTACCTCCTCTTCTTCCTCTCTCCCTCTCCTGGAGATAAACGACCTCATCTCTGCCATCTCTCCGTGGTCGCCATCGATTATCGCTGCTCGCCGTCTCCTCGCCTTGCCCCCTCTCCTCTCTTCTACCTCACTCTCATTTAATTTCTTGTTTTCTTCACACCCTGTTTCATTATTGATTTGAACACAGGGTGACGAGAGCTTGATGTCTCTTTTGCACTGGGCTCCTTTTTTTTTAAACAGCAAAGCGTTCCCGCAGGCTAAAAGCAAATATAATAACAGCAGGAGTCCTCACCTATATATTAACATCCTTTTCACAAGCTGTTGGTTTGACAGGATGGTTCAAATGATTAAGCGAGAGTGTCATTCTTGCTGTAAAGATGCTTAACTTTGGGGTCAGAAGCATGTTGCCTGAGTTAAAATCAGCCACTGCAGCCATGAAAGCTGGCAACAGTCTGCCATTAAAACCATAAACAACAGAGTAAAGGGTGAAATGACCTGGTCATAAAATCTGGCTAGTCACTGGGTTTGATGTACAGTTCTGGGCTCTATAAAAACTGCCTTTGCTCTGAGCTCCGCGGCCATTAGTGGGAATGATTATCGTCATATATTTCAACTTGTAGTCGCCTACTGAAGTTTTAGGTAATAGCAACTCCAAGGTCTTGCTCGTGACAGTAGGGAAAACAAATGATTATTATAAGAGGGTAAAGGTAATTGGCCATAATTCACAAGGCCCACAAAAGAGTTTCTGGCCGTAATCAAAGCTGGTTTCCATACATTGAAGGTGCCTGTTTGACAGGCCGTTTGTCTGGCTGCATAAAGTTATTACACTCTCAGCTCTCCATGTATGTGCCAACTTTAAGAGGGAAATGATTTTGAGTTGCCTGATTTTGATGATACTATTTCACCATTTGCTACAATATCTAAAAGCATATTCAGGCTTCAATTACAAAACCTTGTTCTACACATTTACAGGATACAGAAGTGAAATACAATGCAGGGGGAAGCACTCTGATCCTTTAGTACAACTAACCCAAATTTGCTCTTAAATACAGCACTTGATTAAATGCACTTAGTTACATACACCACAACTGCTGAAATGTTCAAAGCTAAATAAATTTGGACTGTCTCACTCTTTTTATTGATACAGCATATTAAGCTATTTCAGTTTGTCGTAATGAGTACTGGATCTTAAGTGTACTTGCCTCTTGTTCCTAAAAATGGAAATTATAACTCGACTTAAGTGAAGCTGCTAATTTCTCAGTATTTTAATGATTAATCATTAACATTGAACCTGTCTATGCCATAAGTCTATGCGGGCCTGAGCCTAATGTTTGATATGTTTATTATTAGAGTTTGAGAGGATGCTTATTTTATTTGCACAGTATGGAGATTATACGTTTGTTTCAGTAGTTGATAATTAGCAATCAACAGCTTATTCAAAGTTGTGATATTCATGTACCATTTCTTTTGTTTATTTCAGAAACTACTATCAATATGCACAGCTTATAGACTGCTTCTAACGTTACCACTTTACAACAAAGTACAGCCAGACTGACACTGGACTTTTGGGGCCGATGCAGATACTGATTTTAGGAAATAAAAAACAATCCATTATCAATATATATCAGATGATGATGATGATGATGATGATGATGATGATAATATACAAAATATAAAATATATATATATAAACACACATTTTTTGCAATGAGTAGTTAACACTTGTGACAAAGACATGTATTGGAGGCAGGTACTTTACAGTTTAAAAATAAGCAATATCATCCAAAATGATACCGGGGGCACTGAAACAGCAAACTTTCCCTAGTATTTGTAATAATTAACTTAATAATTATAATAACATAATTAATTTAATATATAACTATAAGTTAAAAAAAAGACAAACAAATCAACATATATATGTATAGTAAATCTGAATTAAGAAAAAGTATTAAATATCTGTATATATATATATACGTATATAATGCTGACTATAAAGATAACAAAGCTAATCTAAATTATGTTCTGTTAAAAAAAATGTTTTCATGTAGGCGCATATCCGACAACATGCACAACAATACCAATATAGACCAATACAGTTTGGAGCTGACATTATATATCAGTCGGGCTCTTCTACAAAGCAAAGAAGTTGAACTCCACCTAGTGACTCACTTCTCTCTGATAGGAGCCCTGTAGCAGCCAATATACATTATCCACCTACTTTACAGCGTTAGACCCCAACAACCTGATTAAAATTTCCATTGCCAAATCATATAATATACTGAACTTGAGTTTCAGCATTCATATATGATCATATAACCCTTAACCGTATACAGTTAAAGATATAAACCCATGGCAAACATTTGTACTCAACGCTGATGAATCAAAAACGGTGGCTACAAGTGATACAAGAGATTAGGTTCTAGTTGATATAACCGTCAATCACCACTAGATGGTATCATTAATGTCACTGTACTTCAGGAAATGACATAATGATGATGAGTAGCTGGCTTGAAGCTTGAAATATCCATCCACATTACTAATGTCAGTCTGTTCAGTGGTGCTCACTTCAAGCTGTACGTTGCATTGTGGGTTGCACTGTTTTTATCTTCATACATATAATACATGTGTCAGCTTCCTGGATGTTAAATGACTGATCTGTCTGTCTGTAGAGAGACATTTTGTCATTTTAAAATGATTTAAAATTAGTTCCGTCTCGCTTTTTGTTGTCTGATCTAGGGATGCACAATTAATCAAAACATTATCCAAGACATAGAAGCTGCAATTTTTTTGATCAAGGGCAAATGTGTAACAAAACAGTATAGTAATGAAGGACTGTGGTGCTGCAGATATCCCCTGTCCTAAGAAAACATATTTGTTTGGTACAGACCTCAACAAATGTCCTATTGTGATGTATATCCATTATGACCTTTACCTGTGCTTTTTTCTTTTTACTGACTGTGCTGCAATGTCCCAGACATCATCTGTCCATATGTTCATGCAAAAACAAAAAAAGACAAACAAACAAAAAAGTATTTTTTTTAAATTTTTTTTTTTTAAGAGAGACTTTTTTTTGTTTTATTATGCAGCAAGCAGACTGAACAGGCATGCACACAGACATCTGATATCACCAATATCTACAAATGATATTCCAGCACTGAAGTTACTGGGCCAGACAAAACAAACACTGAGTCCTGGCTGTAACTATAGATAGCATAAAATTAATTTAAGCTCTAGAAGTCATGGTACTTGTGTGTGTGTGCAGGAAATATATTCAAGCTTCCTAATAAAACAGCAAGAAGCTGCAAGAAGTGAGTAAAAACTTTGCTGCGAGTCTTAAAAGTAGGGCAATAAAAATTAATAGTGTCTTTTACTTCAAGTGTCAAAAACACATGGACACACACAGACTTCAATAAGTTGCACAGTTGCCTGTTTGATACACAAAGGCCGCTGCTCTCTAGTCTTTTTCCTCGGGGTCAGAGGTAAAGCCCTGACCTGGTGAGGCCAACATGCCCTTGTTAATAAAACAATAAACAGCAGTCTTCTCTCAATAACCCCCCAGTCAGCACCCTCACCAGCAGGGTTAGTTCTCTGAAACACTTTCATCCCCTCACAAATTAAAACTAGCATACATGCACATACACATGCATGAACTTGTTCATCATTCCAACCACAGCAATATAAAGCTCACAATCGTGATGCATGTATGCTAAATTCTGTTTACACATGAGTGCTAAAAGCCAGTTTAATAAGGCTTTATTTACTCTTTGCCCACCATATGTGATGTTCCTGAGTGTTTGAAATCTAAGATCAGTCACAGAGGGAGGGGGGGCCCTGTGGCTCCCAGGACACCTAATACTCTGCGTGCTCCAGGGCCGGTGAGAAGAAAAAGAGCACAATTGGATTAGATACCAAAATAGGGTCAGTGTTTGTTTTAATCAGTCTGGTGACACAGGGAGCTCTTGAAAGCACCAGGGAAAAAAGAGCCTGGAGAGAGGGAAAACGAGAGAAAGAGGAAGGGAGAAGGAGAGAGTAAAAAGGAGGCAGATAGTGGAAGAGAAGGAGAAAGGGGGAAAAGAGAGACGGAGAGGGCAGCCGGGGTGATTGGTCCCCAGGTTATGGCTGGATAATGGAGACTTGAGGCTGGAGGGGAAGCTGTCTGGGAGGTGGCTGGCCTTTCAGAGTTCACTGTCAGGTCTCCAAACCGAGGGGACAGTGGTCACTTCCACCATACAAAATATGTGGTGTAGCTGGTTTGTTTTCCACACAACACCAACAAATCATCTGACATAAGAGAAGAGCATCCGTGAAATTGATGATTTATCCGTCAACGATGATTTAGATCAACAACAACCAGTGCTTTGTTGGTTTTGTGCTGATGGGGATTCAAATAAAGTTGTTGCAAAAACATTTGGAATCTGAGGCTGGGAATGTCAACTGTCTTGTCTTAGTGCGGGCTATCTGATTACCAAACGTTTTTGTAATCTCAGGCACACTGCATAAGAAGTTTAGAGAGGGAGAGTGCTGAAGCTTATGACTGAGAAAGATAGTACACTCTTAGAAATAAAGGCGCTGACCACAACCAGTAAGGCTTCTTAGGTTTGTCCCTATAGGAGAACCGAACCCTTTTTGGTTCCTGTTAGAACCTTTTATAAACATTCCACTAAAGGGTTATACCTTCTATAGTGTAATGGTTCCACCCAGAACCCTCTCTGGAGTTTCTATCCAGAACCTATCCACCTTCTAATGGTGCCAACAAAAACCCACCCAGGGGGTTTAACAGAGAACCTTTTTAAATTCCAAAGGTTTCATCTAGAATCTATCCAGGGGGTTCTGAGGAGAACCTTTTTTATACCCTATGGGTTTTTATCAAGAATGCACTGAGGAGGTTCTACCAAGAACCTTTTTTATAATCCAAAGGTTTGATCAAGAACCCACTCAGGGGCATCAACTGACAGCCTTTTTATATTCCAAGGGTTTAATCCATTACCCACCAAGGGTGTTCTACCAAGAACATTTTTATATTCCACGGCTTTTATCAAGAACCCATTGCATGGGTTTCATCTACAACACACTGAGGGGGTTCTATAGAGAATGATTTTCTATTCCAAGGGTTTAATCTAAAATACACAAAGGGGGAATTTACTGAAAACTTTTTAGATTCCAAGGGTTTTATCTACAGTCCACCCATGGGTTCTCCCGAGAACCTTTTTTATATTCCAAAGGTTTTATCTAGAACCCACCCAGGGGGCTCTACCAAGAACCTTATTATAATTCATGGGTTTTATCAAGAACTGACCCAGGGGGTTCTCCCACAAATCCTTTTATATTATGGTACAAAAAACATTGACAAATCCTTGAAGAACTCAATGGTGCTTTGGATAAAGGGGATTCTTAAACGAATCATTAGTCAAAGAACAAAGAGAAGAACCCTTGACAAAACTTTTCTTCAAAAAGAGAGTTCTTCAGAAGCAAATGGTTTATCCTGAGTCAAAAGGGTCTTTCCTGAACCTCAGCCCTAAAGGAAGAACTCTTTTGGAACCCTTAATTCTAAGAGTGTAGACACAATCGGGCAGCGAAAGATCTCGTGTAAGTGCTCGGCTTTGGCTTTTTTTTTCCATCTAAGGTTGCTGTAAGATTACACTCCCTCGCCAAGTCAGTGAATTGTGGCTCTTGAGGAACGGAGCGTGGTCGCAGCTGACTAGACTTTCCATGGCAGGGCTTAAAGTCCTTACTGGGATACACCACTGAATTTCAGATGTCAGAAATGATTTTCCTACATCCCAGGACAAATTCAGTCTGCATCTGGGGAGCAGGGGGCACATTTATTATTGTTTCTCATGGACAGAAACAAAAAGAGCAGCATTCTTGCCCATAATATGTGATGTCACATCTCAGCTCTAAGACAGAAAGGTTGGTGGATTTTTGATCAAATAGATGTATTTTCTGGTTCATTACCAACCTCGAAGTCAGGCTCCAATTTATGGCCAGTGGAGTAGCTCCAGACTGTGGATCTAAGTGGTATTACAGATTAATGTTTTAGCTGTCTGGCTTTGCAAGTTACTTTGGTTATTTAGTTCCAAAATACCCATTGAGCCATGACATATATAAATACTTAAAATGAGTGCTATTTCCCTTTCAATGCCACCCATGCACAGTCCACTGACCTAAGAGTTTAGTTACATATAGAACAGGGAGTAAGTAAAATCAAGAGCACCCAAATCATATACATACATATTAGTAAGTGTCTGGACTGCCTTAAAATTTTCAGCTGACTGTATCTTGAGTTTTGTAATGATTAAAAAAGGTTTCAGTTGTATTTGGGAAAACTTGTTCAGTAAGCTTAAGACATTACATTGAAACAACAATTCTTCAGTCACACTTCCTTTTCCTTTTATGTTTTCATAGTTTTTATAGTCACTTCCTCATTTCACACAAAGAACTTAGAGCTTCAACTGCTCCTCCTCCTCCTCCTCCTCCTCCACCTACTACTACTACTACTACTTTGTTCCACAATAGAAGCAATATGAAAAAGAATGGTCTAAGGAGAATTTAAACTTTCATGCTGGGATGTATGCTAAGATGCTGATCAAGTCTCGTAAGAAGTTTAATTTAATGAGTTGATTGAACTCTGTACAGTGTGTTCATTCAACTCATTTTAAGTCAAAAGACTTCAAGTTAGATGAACTCATGTTTATACGTTCTGAAATTTTCTAAAAATGAACACACTGTTAAAAATCAACTTAAAATATCTATTATTTATTTTCAGCACACCCCAGAACTTCTAAACATGAGTTTTAACTTGAAGTCTTTTGACTTTAAATGATGAGTTGAATGAATATACTTTACAGAGTTCAATCAACTCATCAAATTAAGAAAATTTCTAAAGAAACATGATCAGCATACAAGCAGCCTTCCCAGCATGCATTATGTGAGAGTTAAAACTCTCCTGAGACCCTCTTTTTTAATATAAACATATATGAAAACTCGCTTTTTGTTGCTAATAAACTATAAGATAAGTCATGGTGGCTTGATTATAGAATTATGAAGGCACAGAACTTTGAAAGTTAGTACTGAATTAGTTAATTAAAAGTTAATAAATTGTGATTAATGTTAAGTGTTGCAAATGTTTGTTAGTGTGACTGAAGAGTTGTTGGTACAACTTAATATCTGAAGCTTACTGAAAATGTACAACTGAATTAATATCATAATTTGATTAGGAAAGTTTGTTTGTTTGAAATCATTACAAAATTACCTCAACTTGCCTTTTCAAATTCAGTCAACTTAAGATTTTAGGGCAGCCTGGATACTAACTTTTTGAAATTAAAAAAAGTTGTACAGTGTGCTAGAAATTTTGAGTTTAATTAACTTGAACAAATAAAACTTATGTTAACTGGAGAAGATGAATTGATTCCATTGGATTTCTGCATGATTTTTACAGTGTGTCATTATCTCTGTCTAAAGTTGCACAAAATAAGTTGCAGTGTCACATCTTTTAGTCTAGTATGCATTTTTTTCTGCTGTGTGAGCATGTGCATGTTTGTGCACATGCCTCTATAAATATACAGTATATTTGTGTGTCGCAAAGAGGCGAGAGTGCAAGAGCGAGAGTATCTTAACTCCTGCATATCCATCAGCCCTCTCCATGGTGTTTGGTAATGGTATCCCCTGGTCGGAAGTGCAAATCCAGCTGCTGCGAAGTGGCCATAAATTAGATTTTCTGAAACTTGGTGCAGACGGGGTCTCCAGTGTGTCATTTGCTGGAGCGCTCAAGCCCCACTCGCCCACTGCAGCTTTCATTATCATTACCTAAATCCCTTAAACTTTGCTGATCAATTGTCACATACCTCAAATGATCTCAGCTATGGATCAGCTCTTCTGTCTGCTGCAGGGCTGCATCCCTGCAAGTCAATGCAAAAAAGAGGTTACATTTCAGTTTTACTTAAACCTCCAGCAGTGCAATTTATCTCCTTTAAAAAGCAGAGACATGTTGAAAACATTACAAGTCTTGCTTTTGCTCTCTGAGCCTAGAGGTTAGTGTGATGTGCCTGCTGAAAGCTTTTCCAAATCACAGAGAAATCAACTGAGTAAGTTCAGATTTTTGCAGCTGCTTTCTATTCCTCAATGTGCAGAGTAATTCCAAACAGTTTATTTTCTATCCAGCCACTTCAGCCCCCAAGGTCATTTGCTTTTTCTCTTTCTAAACAGGCAGAATTCTCACATGTCCTTTCTTGGTAGAACTCCACTCAAGTCTAATTCGCTATGCTGGGTCTGTTCTTCCCCCAGCAGAGTTGTGACAGCCCCATTCAGATGTGTCAGAGATCCTTTAATTTACAGACTTCATCTTTTGCCTGCAGATCTTCTGATAACAAAATAACAGGGCCAGTTTCAGCTGCATGGAGCCTTTCACATGGATTAACAGCTGAACATTCAGTGTATTTATTTAAAAAAAAAAAAGTGGCTTTTATTATAGTTTAAAGACTGCACAAACAGTAAAGTAAAGGAATTATTTTTTTAGTGTGCTGTATGTGCTCACATTTTTGTGCATATGTGTCCTGCATGATAAAAATACATTTCAAAGCAGAGGATGAGTCAGAGCACAGACAAAACACTAGCCGCCATGCTACAAGCAGCCTCAGTGAGCCGTGGGTGAAGGAGGGCATTATGGCCAGTGTCTGGGTGGCTGTTTGGGGGGTCGTGCTCTGTGCCCAGGCCCTCGGGGCACCAGTAGCAGGATGAGCCCAAGCATCCGCTGAGAGGATGACCCCAGCTATCCCTGCAGAGTTTGGCTTGTACAGCTGTATCTGATTGGACAGGAACAAAGGACTGCGCTGCACCAGGGGGTTTGGCATTCAGCAGATATAAGGACTGATCCTCTCAGACAAGAATCACTCCTATATTTTCACTAATACTTCACGATTGTACAATACGATTGTCCAACACTGAGCATATGGGAAAATATTTAAAGGAACACAATTGAATATGCAAAATTTGTTGAAATCAAAAGATGTTTGGGTAGGAGAGCTTCTTGGACTCTCTCTCAAGTTACTCTTTAAAATTTTTTTTTAAAATGCTATAATTGTCATGGCATGATCATGTTAGACCTTAAAACAAAGAAATGCGGTTCGACATCATGCCTTTGTCAATAATTATCAACAATAAAGGCATTTTAGTTGTTTTAAAAGAGAGCGACTTGGAGTTTTTGTTTTTGTTCAAAATTTGTTGTTTTGTGTTTCTACAAGGCAGATGATATCTGTTCATCTTTACCAGTAATACTAATGTTAATGCACATCATGGGGGAGGATGAATTTGGTGTCTATCGACATACCTTTTTTAGCTTCACTTCATCACTTTATGTTTATCCGATTCTAATGTACTACACTGGTCCTATTCTACCATGTCGCTTATTTCCAATATTCTCATTTCGTAATATTAGGCTTTATTTTCACTGTATTTTACTTTCATTTGTATTGTTAAGCACTTTGCATTGCATTTCTGCACAAAAGGCGGTATATTTAAGTTTGTTTGTTTGATTGATTGACTCATTCACTTATTCAGACTTACTGAGTATTGTTAATCTTGCCCTGTACGGAGGACTTCGATGAAAATTGTTTTTTTTGTGTGTGTGTGTGTGTGTGTGTGAGATTAACTTTTTGTTCCTGTTTATTATTATTATTATTTTGACATTTTTTAATAAAAATGTCCATATTCTCTGATTTCAGCTTCTCAAATCTGATTATTTTCTGGTTTCTTCAGTCCTATGTGACAGTAAAGTGAATTTCTTTTGGGTTGTGGGCAAAACAAGACATTTGATGCTGTCCCTTGGCGTTTGGGAAACACTGATTTACATTTTTCACCATTTTCTGACATTTTATGGACCGAAAAACTAACTGATTAAGAAAATGATAGATAGATTAATCTGCAGAAATATTCCTAAATTCACCAAGCTTGTTCACCTTAAAATTTGTTATCAGCCTGCCTGAATGCCAAATTTTTACATTTCTCTGACATATTCAATGAGAGTCTAAATGTGGGAAATGTTATCACACACATGTCTGTCTATCTTCTATCTATCTATCTATCTATCTATCTATCTATCTATCTATCTATCTATCTATCTATCTAGTTTTACTGCACTTGTATGCCTGTAAAGTCCACTAGGACAAGTTGTATTGGAGATTTCTCACATTGACTCGTTTGTAAAAACCTATTAATTCTCATAGTCCAACAAATCCTTCTGACACCACTGATAGCAACAGAGAAATATGATCACCTTAGATTGGTTATAATTTTTGCGACTGTCATCCCTTCCCTCAGCTGAACTCGCAAAAACAGACTGATTTACTGTGAGGCGCACCGGAAAAAAAATCGTGTTGTTCTTCCGCGGACTTTCATAAGTATTTATCCAGAATGTAGCTGACAGGTTTCTTCCCAAAAAATGTGAGAAAGCCGCTCTGCTACCGGAGACCTCCTGTGCGTCAGGAGTTTTCTCATTTGATGCGCTGCAGAGAGACGGAGGCCGCTGCCAAAGCCGCAGGTCCTGTCTGGAGCCTCAGGATTACAGACCTGTGAGTGTCTGTCTGTCAGTATGTCTGTCTGTCACAATGCCAGAGCAACACACTGTCATACACACGGATGTAAAAGCTTTTAA
>JAJHUR010099396.1:0-17324 GCA_027495735.1 Lutjanus campechanus | reverse complement strand
GCTAGTTGTTGTAGCGGGTAAACTGGCATGTCGCGATACTGTACTCAAGGGATCATGTCTGCGCTGAGTTAATGCGCAAAGGGTTGAAACAGCGCTCGTCAGGTCCGCTGACGGCAAGGTTTCTTTTGCTAATTACTGTGATTTTAAACACAAGTTGTTGTTCACAATGTATCGTTTTTCACGGGAAAAATAAGGTGCGTCCCTGGGAAGCATGGATAGTGAATTTACTGCGTCCTTTCAGATTTTAATGCGTCAGAGACGCAGGACGCGTACCTAGCAACATCACTGCATGTTAAACGGTTGAGACTGGCCCAACTGGATCCAAGGCTAATGATATTAACATCAGCCTCGGATATAGGCCTACTTTGTGTTTGTGTTAGCATGCTAACAGGCTAACATGATGAACATGATAAGTATTACAGCTGCTTAATATCATCATGTCAGCACTGTCGTTGATGTTAGTGGCCTCACAGCTTCGTTAGCGTAGCTGTAGACTCTAGTCTTTAACACACAGTTCATGCTGGCCAAAAGCCACCATCACTACAGGCTGAACATGGCTGCATCTCACGGCTCTTCTTTCTTTTCTTCCCTTCATCTTTACCAAACATCCCAACAAGAACAATTAAAGCTGCATGTGATGTGTTTCAGGTGGGACACGGCAGGTCAGGAGCGCTTCAAGTGCATCGCTTCAACATATTACAGAGGAGCACAAGGTGAATTTAGCTCAGTTTCTACTGGTAGACCTCTCACCTTTGACTAAAGTACACAAACAGTGTTGTCATGTAAACATGTAAAACACCTCATCCTGCTCTTTGTTTCACTCTTTCTCTCCATGCTCCTGCAGCCATTATAGTGGTGTTTGATTTAAGCAGTGTGAGCTCTTTAGCACATGCCAGGTAAGTGATATGATCTAATTAATATACCATTAAAATGCTATTTGAAGTCTAATTGTGTGCGTGTGTGTGTATGTAGGCAGTGGCTGGAGGACGCCATGAAGGAAAATGACCCATCCAGTGTTTTACTCTTCCTTGTGGGTACCAAGAAAGACCTCAGTGTGGGTGAAATTTCTCAAAAATTACTAAAAATTAGATAAAATATTCAGTCAGTTAACTGGTCAAACAGCAGAAAATTAACCAGCACCAATTTTAATAATTTATTTAATATGTGCATTTGCTGCTTTTCTCTGTTTTCTGTTATTGTGATTTAAATGTCTGAATGATTTTGGACTGTCAGTCATAAAACTGTAAAAGTCACTCAGTTTACTAGCCTCTATGACTAATCAAAACAATATATATCACATTAACAAATAATGAAAAAAACCCTGGAAGATAATAGTGACAGATAGCTGCCAGTATACAGTAAAATGTGCCGTCTTAGCATTGCTATTGAAACAGTATTTATATTAAATTATGTTGTGACCCATCCTTAGTAAAATGATGTTCAATACTGCATTTTTGGCAAGAATGATTTTAACAATAAAAAATTTACAATAAAAAAATAAACTTTTAAAAATTTAGTTTTCAGTATAAATATCAACTGCTCTTACTAATGTAATTTCAATTTAATATTTAATTGAACTGTATCACATTTTACTTCTAGGTGTTCCTGTTTTACCTGATTCATGTGTTGTACATTTTAACAGTTTTATTCATTATTGATGTTATTTATTTATTTTTTACATTTTTCATTGTTTTTATTGCTTTTTTCCTCTTGTTGTCATTTTTATGGAAGTTTCTTTTTGTTTTCTTTCTGTTTTTTTATTGTTTTACTCAGTTACATTGTAAAAGAGGTCTCTACCTCAATGTATTTCCGAGTTAAAATAAAGTTTGAATGAATGAATGAGTGAATATTCTGCTTCGAATGTCAAAATAGTTGCTGATTAATTTTCTGTTGATTGACTGATTGTTGCAGCTCTGAATATCTGACTTCTAGTTCATAATCAGCCTGATTACTTTGTGACCAGTGACCTGAGGCTTGTTCTTTCCTCCTCTACTCGAGTCCCAGTCACTTCTCTCTGTGTTTTTGACCCCTCAGTCTCCTGACCAGTTGTCTCAGATCGAGCAGGAAGCCATCAGACTGTCTGAGGAAATCAAAGCAGAGTACTGGGCTGTGTCTGCAAAGTCAGGTGGGATTAAATAAGAACGAATCCTCATCTCCCATCACTCTACTCGACCCGACTTTTTATTTTCCGTTTTTGTCCTGTTTTTGTCTCACTAAACTTTCGTCTCTCTCTCTCTCACTCTCTATTGTTCCAGGAGATGGTGTCAAAGATTTCTTCTTCCGTTTGGCCTCTCTGACTTTTGAGGCCAACGTTTTGTCTGAGCTCGAGAAAAGTGGCTCGAGGAACGTCGGTGACATCATCAGTGAGTCAGTTTGTTCAGTGTCTCATTTATTATGAAGAAGGTGGTGTCATACTATTCTTGATTCATTTGCCAACTTATTAGTTTGCCAAGTTCCAGAGAAATGTTTAATCCTTCTGTTATAGTTGTAGCATGAAAAGTAGTTTTTCTTGTAGGATAAAGTATGAACTCAAGTATGCTCTGTGGCTCTTGTGTGTTTAAGGTTTGGATCAGGAAATTTGGAGAATAAGACTGATGATGCCTCTCTTTTTTTTGTTTCTTACTGTCAACAAATTTATGATTTAAAAAAAGAAAAAACAGCCCTGTTTTCAGCTGCAGATTCATACGAATTTAGCGCTGTGTTGCCATGGTTGTCAAATGCTTTAGATTACGCCATGAAGTTAAAGGTGCCCTGTGGACCTTTTTATGCCTCCACACTGAGGAGGCATTATGCTTTTGGGTTGTGCGTCCATCTGTCCGTCCCATTTTTGAGAACACGATAATCTCAAGGACACCTTGACGGAATTTCTTTAAACTCAAACATTTTGGTGATGAAAAGTCACATGGCGAGGTAACTTTAAACTCATGTCCGTCCCATTCTTCTGAACGCAATGTCTCACCGAACACCTTGATGGAATTTCTTCAGATTCGGCACAAATGTTCACTTCGATGAGCTGATTACAGTTTAGACGTTAAAGTTCAGTGTTAATTGTGACAAAATTTCACTTAAGTATCTAATAGTATAAAATGATGAGGTAATGACATTTTATACCCAGAGGGTCAAAGGTCAACTTCACTGTGACATCATAATGTTCAGCTCTCTGTCAGTCCTCTGTCCTCCTCTGAAAAAATCATCTCTGACTGAAGACAGCATGTTTCTCACTGGAAATTATTCACTTGAATCCTATAAAGTCTTCACTACATATATTAAATGAGCCTGGACAGACATGAATGTAAACTGCTACCTAACTGGTTGGTGGACGGATACAACCACAAGGTACTAATTCTAGTTTTTAATCTATTTTAAATCCTGCTAGCAGTCCTCTTCTTCCCTGGATTATTCTTTGTGTGTTACCAGTGTATGTGCACAAAACAATGACCTCTTTAATTAAAAAGTGATGTTTTTTTCCTTCTTAGATTTGTTTGATTTGAAGGAATTTTAGACATACTGGATCAAAGAATCCAGTTGGCCAAAGGCAAAGGTTAGAAAGAGACAGATTTTCTTTCTTTCTTATTCCTTTAATCATTTTGTGACACCTGAGATTTATCTTTGCAAATATTGTATGTGGGATTAAAATAAGCTACGTTGCCCATGGGTATCATAATAAAGGAACATTTCTACCAGTACAGCGTGTCTGTAAAAGTTTTGAGACCATGTTCGTGTCAGGGTCAGGTCATTGTTTTTGATCTCTTCAGTCACTCAATACTTTATCATTTAAATATGTCCTACTGAAGCTCACCCTGATCATCTGTATGCCAAAAATGTAAATATTACTTTATTTTTTATTTTGCAATCCACACAGGGCTCACAGACAGCACAGAGGCCAATCACAAACCCAAGAAGAGGAAGTCCAACTGCTGCTGATGAGAGAGACCCAACGACTGGATTCACTTTACTACACGTCTACACAAAACAGCACACTGAAGGAGAAAGTTACACTGAAATATGGACTCAGCACGCTCAGTATGGATAAACTAAATATTGTTGTATTTGTGGTGTTGTGCAAATGGCCTGAGAGGAAGTTGTAGGTTTGACATAATGAAGTCTGTTGAGGCTGTGAACAAGAAGACGTCAGTCAGCAGGAGCTGAGTGTCCTCTCAGGAATGTTTGGCCAAAGACACAAGTAAAGCTTTGTGATACGCTTGGTAAACATTTATCAAAAGAGGAAGATCACTTTCCCACAGATCTTTTATTAAAGTGCACTTTGTTGATGCTTTCAAAAGCATGTGTCCGTCTGTTTGTCTGAAGCAACATTTTTCTCCCGTTATTGAAGAAAATGTCAGTGCTAGACTCAATGCATTTCTTCCCCGTTTCCTCACTGGTTTTCTTGTCATGTGTCTGTGCTGCTAATGTGATACGTACGCCGGCTCCCATGACCGCCATCATACCCACAACACATCTCTCCCCTCTGACACAAACGCTCTCATGATCTCGAAAATGGAGGGATTGTTCACGGGGACGGGAAGGAGCAGAGAGTCACATCTGCGGCTAATTGATTCCCTCACTGTCAAGTGAGACAGGAGGAAGAAATGTGTGTTTTCACAAGCCTGCTTTTGCTCTCCAGTCTTTAATAAACATAGATACACCTTTCCTGCTTAACTGTGCTGGGAGCTTCACATCTGTATTAAGAAGAACATGACAGCAACGTCTTTCGTGCGGTCTGTTTACAGCTAAAAGATTAGTTTTGATATTCTAGAGGAACAGGGTTTCTGCAGGTTTCAAAAAGTTAAATTTAAGACTTTTAAAGACCGTTATTAAACATTAAACACAATTTGAGACCAGTTTCACGTCCATACTGGCAAAAAGTATGTTAATTAATCTCTTAGTAATTGATTAATATTAATTCATGTCAGAATAAAATCTGCCAATATAAATTGCGTAGTGTAACACTTCTTGTGCTTCCCACACTTGAAGGTGGAGCGTGAAGCTCGCTGTGTTTGCTCCGATTAATTCTGACCAGGCTGCATGATTTGCATTAGAGGTTACTGGTTCGATGTCAGTTTCATTTTGAGGTTGTTGCAGCTTGATCAGTAATATTTTCCCCCCAAAAACACGTTTAAAAGCGAGTCTGAAGTTAATTCAACTCTATAAAAGTAACACTAACTTTATAATCCAATCAATTTTTACAACCTGTCCAAATCATATGTGACATTTCAAAGACGAAAGTTCTGATTATTGGATTTTAGACCCACTTTTAAGGCTCAAGGAAGTGACGCTTCACCTTGGGAAAAAAAGACGTTCTCTGAAAGATAGTCAGTTTATTATGATTTGGCTGCCGCATGTCTGTTACCTAAGAAACAGCTCATAGTGGTCAACATTCGTGTAGTTGACTGTCCCATCGTCCATCGCTTGTTTGACATAAACTACATACTGAGCAGACAGGGAGGGAGGGTGTGTTCAGAGGTTTCTTTTTTGTGTTTGTCTGTTCTGTTCTCTTGCTTCATTTTTCTCAAATGAAAATGTAACGGCACATACATTATGGTCTGTAAATAAACTGTTTTGTCTTTTAAATGCAGTTTCTTTGATCTTTAATGATCTATCTGCAGGTTTTCGCTTGTTTTTATGTTTAAAATGCAATTTCTTTCATTTAAAACTATCTGCATGTTCTTGCTTTTTTTTTTGGTCTTTTAGACACAGTTCTTTCATCTTTTCTTTGTTTTTGCCTTTTAAATGCAAATTTTTTAAGTGAAATTTCATGTTGAAGTATTTATCAGCATGATTTCACTTTTTCTATTTTCTTTAAAATTTAATTTCTTGAATCTTAAACTATTCATCTGCATGTTTTTGATACTTTGAATCCCTTTCTGTCTGAATGGTGCTATATAAATGAACTTGCCGTCTATTGAAATAGAAGAGTTAGATAGCGTAAACAGCGGAAAAGTTGGAAAGATTCCTCACATTCTGTTCCCTGTTAGTCATATTTCTGCCGTGACGAGAAAACACATACAATTCTATGTACATCACATGTCCAGGCTGCCAGTTTGTTTCCCAAATTAGCATGAATCAGACTTGGGGTGTAATATGAACACTTTTATTAAAGGGATCAACAGGTAGAAAAGGTCATCAGCAGTGCCAGAGACATCATTTCTCCTCTTATCACCATCTACTGCTGAGAACCAATCACAGCCTCGCTGAGAAAGATGCAGTATGTTACTGTAATCTGGCAAGAGACGTAAAACCAGGTAAGTTTACTCATAAACCATAATTATTTAAAACAATATGCATATTATGGGACCATGATACTTTGCACACTGCAAAATGAAGCACACCATTGAATACCAGCGCAGCTTGTTTGTACTGTGGCACAGAGGCACAGCCAAAGAAATAAAATAAAATAAAAGAATGCATTTAAGTCAAGAGGGATGCAGAGTGGCCTAAAAGTGCCGCACGACGATCACAGGAGAGCTTCAATGTGTTTTTAACGACGATATATTCATATTGAAGTAGCTGCGTGCAGTTGGGAATATTATACAGAGTTAGGAGTATAAACACAGTGGGAAGTCAGTCTGATAGTATCTTCTGCTGATAGTGTTACAGTTAGAGAAATCTGAACTCTGAAACACTGGAAACATCTTAATTTAACGGCTGATACTGTCTGGGACTGAAGCACAGCAGCGGTGTGTGAGGAGATCACGGCAAACGTGACAGAAGTGAAATACTCACTGAACCGCAGATGTTACAGACACAAGAGATTCAAATTCTTCTTTTAAAAATGACCCTCTGACACTGCCATGGATGCTTGCGTGGCACGGCGAGGTGCTTCCAACTTAGCCCGTTAGGTATTGTTACTAAAATCAACTGCTTTAAAATATGAGCCGACTTCTTCTGCGCATTCTCACAGAAAAAAAGAACAACCACTGTTCACATGTGGCACACTGTTAGTGTCCACACAGTAAAGGTCAAATAAGTGTCAACAATACATTAGAGGCTATCTACAGGAGCCAGCTGGTCATAATACAGCGTGTGGTGGAGACAGACGACTAGCAAGAATCCGTATTTGGGAGAAACTTCTCCTTGAATTATTTTTGCTTTTTTAAAATCAGCCTTGGCATATCTGTGTGTCTGTATAGTCACATATGTGTTTGCATTCGACAGATGTGAGGAGAGGACGCTTAATGTTCAAACAGAAAAAAAAACAGTCTTTATTCATTCTGACGCATTCCATACAAAAATTAAACTTCCTGATTGGCTTGGCAAAGCGGCTCTTTTGGCAACTGCTCGCAAAAGCCCACCGAACCATACAGGAGGGAAAGGTGGGCTGTGGGAACTGTAACCGACCCTCTCTGTCAAAACCATTCATGGCTCAAACTAAAACTAATCCCAAAAATAATAAAGATGGTAGGACAGCTTGTCTGACATAGTCTGTAGGTCCATATCCTACTGTAACTGCTGTCGCCGGATAGTTCAAGTTTTTTGTCATTATCCTGACTTTCTGCATGACATATACAGTGTTACTCTGACTATACAAAATACTATGCAGCCACAGAGGAGCTGACTGGAGGTGAAACATTTGGGATGAGATGGGTGGACAGGAGGACAACAGGGGGGAAGGAGCTGAGATGAACCATGATACCAGACTGATAAGGAAGTGAAGGGAACATCAGCTGGATGAAAGGGCTGATGGGTGGTGGGAGAGACAGAGGGTGGAGGGTTATCCGGATGAAGAAGCAGTACAGAGGATGGATTTGGGTAAGGGGGGGGTGTGGCGACGCCCCCCTACGTGTCCTATCGGTCCATTTCATCTAGCAGGGGTGTGGCGTCTCCGGCAATTGACATGGGTGTGCTCTCGATCATGGGGCTGGGCGACGGCCGTGGCGTCATCCTCTGGGCTTTCTTCCTTCCTTCCGCTTCTTTCTCCTTCAGCCACTGCTCCGCCATCTTGCCCCAGTCCACTGCAGAGGCGTTGCTGCCACTGGGCCTGCAGGGAGGGAGGAGGGAGGAGAGAGGGGGGAGGTGGTTTAGTCAAAGACAGTGTAGGAAGGATAAAACAGACAAAGTCAGGCGTCTGCTCCTCAGCCTTAAGATGACTGTGAGTTTAGCTCCATCTAATGGCAGAAAAACTTCTGCAAACAGACATCAAACGTTTTGACTTGGAGGGAAATTTTGATAAATGCAGATGAGGGCTGAAGTTTTGTTAAACTTAACAATTTTTTTAACAACATCAGAAGTAGAGCTGCAACGATTAATTATTAATCGCCAACTATTAAAGTAATTGCCAACTAGGGATGTCAAAACTTCAACATAAAATCAAAAATCAACTGAACTTCACTTTCTACTCATGGTGTCCGACGCATGTATGAAACAAGAACACTGATGTTTTTATAAGTTTTCATATTTTAATTATCAATTAATCATTTTGAGTCACTACTCAAATGTGAATATTTTCTGTTTTTTTAGTCCTGTACGACAGTAAACTTTACGTCTGTGGATTGTGGACAAAATAAGACCTTTGACGTCGCTCTCCTGGGCTTTGGGCAACAGTGATCTACATTTTTCAGCATTTTCTGACATTTAACAGATCAAACAACTTACTGATTAAGAAAATGTTTGACACATTAATTGATAATGAAAATAACTGTTAAATGCAGCCCTAATTAGAGGAGTAATTGCTAAGATTACTGTACAAGAATAGAATAGAACTGATCAAAATGGGACTTAAAAAAAGTTTAACTCGAACCATATTGTGACCTTAAAATCAAAATTTGGATCAAATCATGGATTTGGAGAATTTTTCAATTTTTATCCAGAGCTAGAAATGACCAATATCAAATCCCATACTTCTCCAAACTGCTTGGGAACTCTGCACACTCCTCCTGTACTTACTTTGGCTGCTGCTGTGGCGTTCGTCCTCTGGATGAGGTGGAGGATGACGGCGTGCCGGACGAGTGGCCGTGGTGGCTGCTGTGATGGCCTTGATGGCTGTGATGTGACATGTGGCTTCCATGTGGATGGGCGTGTGGGTGAGAGTGCGAGGACTGCGGGGTGGAACCGGGGTACTGCGGCGTGCCCAGGGCCTGCTGGCTTGGTGTGGTGTAGGAGTAGCTGGGTGTCATCATGGGCGTCGCCATGGGCTGCTGAGGCGTGGCAAACACCTGCAGAGGAGGAAGTATCGGTCATGAGTGTGGCTCACAGAGGTACTTGAGAAAATTCAATATCAGTTTGGGTAGAATCTCATGAAATTGTTTAAGTCCAAATTAAATCACAGTCAGTCATCACTTTTTGCAGTCAAAATAATGTCTGTTCTGTTTTTTAATCTTTGTCAATAGTATTTTTTAGCAGTAAAAGTAAGAAAAAAGGGACCTTACTGTATGTTTACGTGCTGTTCAATGTGCTGCAGCTGAGCAGCTAATTACCTTTCCAACTTACAAACTATCATTAGCAGTGCACTTTCTCCACTGAATGTTTGTTTGGTTGCTCGTTCATCAACCTGAGGTGCAGCACAAGACAAAGTGTTTATGTTTGTAAGTTAGATAAGGAGGAGCTCTTGTGATGTGTAGCTGCTGCTGGAGCTGTTAGTCAGTGTAACCTTCTGATTGTCTATTTGGAAACAAGCTCTCAAGCTATGTAGACAGACCACTGACAGGAAGGCAACATCATGCAACTGAATAATATTAGAGAAATCTCTACCTTTTGGTTCCTGATATGGTTCTCAAAGGAGATAAAATGTCATGTGATTTAAAAAGCAGATATGGATGCTTTAGCAGAAAAGAAACAATTCAATTTCAGTTTGACTTAATATTTTCTCAAACTTTTTTTCCACTTTTTGTTTTTGACATTTTTCACTTTAACTTCATGAGGTTATAAAGTCTGATGGTTTTACATTATTTCAATTCTTCCATAAACGAGTGGAATAGGACGAAACTAAATGGTAGAACTAACTGACCGAGCTCAATTATATCATGTTGCTATGGAAAAACTATGATACATTACTAAACAAAAATGAAAAGAAAATGAAACACAGTATTTATAATGATCAATAAAGCCAAAAGCTGTGTTGTACATTGTGATTACTGCTCACAAATCTGCAGGTCACCGGATCAACTTGCCTCCTATTCTAAAGCGGCCCTGTACAGTTTATTAAGACCTAAAGTGACCTAAAGTCTCTTGGGAGCCACTAACGTCTCCTTCCACAGTAACTGACATCATTAAAAGCTGCACTCACATGATAAGCAGAAGAGCTCCCTCCTCCTCCTCCCGTGCTGCCACCATAGCCGTACTGGCTGGAGCCCCACTGTGCGGGGGTGGTGTTGGGGTTCTGGCCCTGGCCTGTGACTGCGGCAATGGCGCTGAACATCTGAGAGGTCATGTTGCGTGGGAGGGCGTTTACAGCCCGAGTCAAGTCTAGAGAGGAAGGGAAACATTAGGAAATAGTAAAATGTACAACAACCCGACTCTTGCCAAGAATGTAGATTTTGTGTGTGTGTGTGTGTGAGAGAGAGAAAGACAGTGTGACTCACCTGCGATGTTGATATTTGCTGGGGTGGCGTTCAGTGATGCAGGTGTCCTTGTTCGACTGCTGTTGCTGGGAGTGATTCCTTTGACAGAGGAGAAAATGTTGATTGATAACCCACAATATTTTTCAGCTGAACTTACACTATAAACAACCGGTAGGTAGAGTGTTTCCATACCTGGCACAGGCTCTTGGTAATGGTCCTTAAACCAACGAAATAGTCCGTTCACTGTAGGGAATATCTGTGAACGGTAGCGGAAGCCATCGGGGGTGATGGTCACATACTCAACCCTTGAAAAAAAGAGAAAAAAGGATGGCATGTTGACATTCAGTTCTACAAGTATGCAAACCTTGTTGTCAATCAAGCCAGTAAACATCTAATCAAAATGTCTTGGCAGTGAAGACGTTGTGTGGGAGAGTGGGTAAGGATTGGGTGCTGTTGAGTAATCTGGCAGTCAAGTACGACATGACTCAGAAAGATTGAGATTTGCTAATATGAGTGGCTGTAGTAGCTGTGGACCTTCACATGCCACCATATGTCACCGTGATTCATGAGTGTTTAAAGCACCAAATGGCATCATCTGCCATTTCTGTGGTTTTAATGTGAGCTTGAGGTAACATAAAGAATTACATTTTAAATCACTTAAACTGAAATCAGCCCAATTTGTTTCTTCAATATTTTCTACCTGTTGCACATTCTGGTTGGCTCACATGGGGTCGTCTCATCACTTTTGTATAAACTAGCAAAACTGTAACCCAAAAAATTGTTTATTGATCTAATCTTTGCCTTAACATTCAACACAAAGAGAGCTCAACTTCAAACAGAGATGATTAAAAAAAAAATTTTTTGTGACAATGTATTTACAAAGATACAATTAGATTATGGCTCCTTCGGCTGCAAGTGTGACTGGACTTTCCTGATGATTTTCAAATGGCTTTTGGCTGATTGTGGATGAATTCTCAAACTGACCATCATAATGTTATAACAAAGGAAAAAATGCTAAGACATATTGTCAAGATGGACTAAATTATGTCAAACAACAAAAACGTACTAAGATGTTGGGTGTGTATTCTGATGTCAGTGTAATATCATGCTCAAACGGGCTAAAACATCAAATAAACTCTATTCTATCATTTCATATTTAGTTTGCTTTATTTTTCAATCTTTAGAAATAAAATTAGCCTATGCTTTGCCAACTTTTTGTCACATAGTCAGAGCACTGGCTGAGACAGTTATGGAGACACCTATTGGGGCAAAATACCAAATTTTTAGGGAACTCAGTTTTGCCGCTCTGATTGGCCTCGACAATTGCATCAAGGAACATTTTGGCCTTGAAAATGAACCGAGAGGTTCCAGGCTGATCATTATTGGTAATGCAGCAAATAATCAAAATACTGAGGAGACAAAAAACAGTTCATGCTAACCGTGGTTTTCCGCGAGGCTGGTAGCCCAGGATGAATTTTCCTGGCAGATCTTTACAAGCTGAAATAAAGTAAGGAATAAAGGTCGGCTTCTCCCTCTTTGTCCTGATCAATAACTCCTCCATTTTCTATCAGAGAGAGAACAAAAGGAGACAAAAGGAAATGTGAGAGGCGCAACTTGTAGCAAAAACAAGTAATAGACTGAGAGGAATATGGTTCAAAAGCCACAAAAAATATAGGAAAATTACAAAATACTCTGGAGAGTAAATCAGTATCTACCTCCTTGTTTCCCCCATTGCACTCCTGGAAGTACTTGTGCCCCAGCAGATCCCGGGCAAACGAGGCCATTGGCTGAATGTACCGAGCGGTGATTTCATCCAGATCTTCAAACTCCTGCAGAGATACAAGAAACTCTTTAAGAAAATTTGGCAGAAAAAACATCAACACTGATGTTTCATAGCACATTTTCTGCAGCAAAAGATCAAGCTGAACTACAGAGGATGACAGATCAGCTTACTTCATTATTGATCCAGAGAGTGTGCCCTAAGCTGAATGCGTTCTCCTTGCCTTCTTCTCTCACGTCCACATGCTGGTAGATATTATCAGCCACCTACAAAACATCACACAGAGTCAGCGTTATTTATATACAAATTTACTATACACTAAATGATTTCTGTATCCTGGGGGATACAGTCATTCAACAGGCTGTGGGAGGGGGGCATTAAGTGGGTGAACTTTATAATTATGAGAAACACTAAAGGATAGATGGGTAAAGTAATCAGGGTATGTGACTTAATGCCAGCATTCAAAAATATACTCATCATTTGTATGAAAATCCAAAATAACAGCGCACACAGACAAAGACATTGGTCATGATGTAAGTGTTGCTAGATTTTTTTTTTTCATACTTGCCCATTTAAGGTTTAAATATTTTCTCATATTGTGTTTTTATTTCATCTCCTGTTATATGTTACTGCCAAGCTCTGCAACCTCTGTGACATACCGTGTGTCTTTTTTCCTCATCCATCCATTCAGTTGCATTTTTTAATTTCACCCTTTATCGCCCTGCTGTACCTGTGTCTGTTTCTTACCTTCCAGGTGACGGTGAGGTGGTTCTCTCCTTTGCTGCTGGGTCTGATGATCAAGTCTCCCTGGTCCAGGGTCTCCATCATCTTCTCTGCCTGGTTGAAGCTGATATTGTGGAAGTTGGGGTGGGCGATCACACGCTTTATATATGCTGGAGAGAGAGAGAGAACGCCAAGAACAGGCGAACGGTATGAGAACAGTGATGTAGAAGTAAATACTGTTCGATAAAGTGTGTAATTCCCCAAAGGCAGCAGTAGAAGTATTTTTAGTAGCTATTCTGATTTGAATAACTTTTATTACTAATGTGTTCGCGACCGGGCACAGCCCGAAGGAGCGACGTGGGCCCGCCTTCCCGTAGGCTCATCACCCACGGAAGGGTTCAGAAGGGGCTGATGCATTGTGGTTTGGGTGGCGGTCGTGGGCGGGGGCCCCGACGGCTCAATCCCTGGACACAGAATCTGGCTATGGGGACATGGAATGTCACCTCGCTGGGGGTAGTTTTCCCCGGTGAACAAGAGGGTCGCCGCCGATCTTCGGCCGTGTGCCTTGGACACTCGGGTGAAGAGAGGGGCTGAGCTGTCAACTGATCACCACCTGGTGGTGAGTTGGATCTGCTGGCGGAGGAGGAAGCTAGACAGACTTGGCCCAAATGTGTTGTGAGGGTCTGCTGGGAACGTCTGGCGGAACCCTCTGTCAGAGGGGTTTTCAACTCTCACCTCTGGGAGAGCTTGGACCAGATCCCGAGGGAGGCTGGAGACATTGAGTCCGAATGGACCATGTTCTCCGCCTCCATTGTTGACGCAGCCGTTTGGAGCTGTGGCCGCAAGGTCTCCGGTGGCAATCCCCGAACCCGGTGGTGGGCCCAGGCAGTTGCGGAAGCAAAAACTCGGGCATGGGAAAAGTTCGGAGAGGCCATGGAGGAGGATTACCAGTCGGCCTCGAAGAGATTCTGGCAAACCGTCCGGCGCCTCAGAAGGGGGAAGCAGTATCCTGCCAACACTGTTTACAGTGAGGGTGGGGAGCTGTTGACTTCGACTGGGGATATTGTCGGGCAGTGGAAGGAATACTTCGAGGATCACCACAATCCCACTGACACGCCTGTCAATTTACGTTCCTACCCTCACCTATGGTCATGAACTCTGGGTCATGACCGAAAGAACGAGATCTCGGATACAAGCAGCTGAAATGAGTTTCCTCGCAGGGTGGCGGGGCGCTCCCTTAGAGGTAGGGTGAGGAGCTCTGTCACCCGGGAGGAGCTCAGAGTAGAGCCGCTGCTCCTCCACATCGAGAAGGAGCCAGCTGAGGTGGCTCTGGCATCTATACCGGATGCCTCCTGGACTGGGAGGGTGTTCCGGGCATGTCCCACCGGGAGGAGGCCCCGGGGGAGACCCAGGACATGCTGGAGGGACTATGTCGCTCAGCTGGCCTGGGAACGCCTCGGGATTCCCCCGGAACAGCTGGAGGAAGTGTCTGGGGAGAAGGAAGTGTGGGTGTCCCTGCTTAGACTGCTGCCCCCGCGACCCAGTCCCGGATAAGCGGAAGAAGATGGTGGATGGACTTACGTGTTCGCTGTTGTTTCTTTTTGAGCTCCTCCTCCTGTTTTTGGTCTTCGGACTCTGTGTCAAAGTCGTAGTAGCTGTCCTTGGGAAGCTTCCACTCATTGGCCTTGTCCATTAAATCTGAGGTGCGGCATGTGAGGTCAACGCTGAATTTCTCGATGTCAATTTTCATGATGCGGCAGTGAACTGTCATGCCCACCTGAGGGAGGAGAGAAGTGCCACAAGTTACACAAGTGCCACGACAGACGGAAATGAGACTTCAAGGACAGAAGAAACAGGCCTCAATTGATTACAGATTTTCATATTACAAGCAACTGTTTTCCCTTTTGATATTTTTGCATGTAGACTGGTCAACTAGTAAAAAAAACAAAAACAAAACAAAAACACTCAAAATCTTGTCAAAAAGTGAACACAATTTAATAATCGATATTTAAAACATTGTCCAAAAAATACTATATGCATTCAAGAGCTAATCATACACATCCCCAGTGTAAATGCCACCAAGAGGAAACTCTCATTCATAAAGCTGAAAAGCATCAGAAAAGTACAACAAAAGACAATAACAAAACAGAACATCTCACCTTAACCCTCTCCTCAGGGTGTTTGACTACTTTGTCACTGAGGAACTTGGTGGGAATGAATCCCTGGACGCCGTTATCTAATCTGGACCGCACACCAATGGTCTGACCTGGACATGAGCCGCTGTCAAAGTGATTCCAGACCTAATGTAGGAACAGAAAACCGATCATGTTTCGATGCGAGACTTTCTGCTGTTTTCTAAAATTAAAGGGATAGATATTTTACCATTTAGCTTGCCGTCAGACAAAACAGAAGTCCCGCAATAACACAAACTAACTAACTGACCGAGACAGTGGTACATGTTAAACTCCTGTGTTCTGTGAGGTTTTTGCCACAGGAGTTGGGCGGCTTTGGAGAAAGTAATATCTGACTGGTAAAAGCTATCTGCCAGCAAGGTAAAGTGTTGAAAATATTCTAAATATAGTATACACTTAAACAGATATTGATCTTTTTGATAAACCATTTTTGGTGGTTAAAATATAATTTGCTGCTGACCCTGTCCACAGCACTACATTGATTAGTATCCTACACCGGTACTCTGCTGCTTGTTGACCACCATCTATTGCAGATAACACACTGACTATGGATAAGTACCTCACACAACCCCACATCAAAAAATCCATATGATTCCTTTAAGTTGTCAGAAGAAGAAAAGTCGGGTGTCTGGTACCTCGCTGAGTTCAGGGAAGTTGTCCTGCTGGCAGAAGGGACACTGCCACAGCCCTGTAGCATCGTTGCGGATGGCCTGGTCGTAGCTCTCTCCCTGAGGCCGCCGGTGAGCGATACCAGTTACTACACTGGTGATCAGCTTACCTGGAAGACAACGAGGCACAAGTTTAATTCAAGAGATAAATATGTGCACTTTGGTGCAGTGTTATTATTATTTATTATTGTTACTGTCATTGTCGATTAATCTGTTTCTCGATTAATCGATTAGTCTAAAAAATGTCAGAAAATCGTCAATAATGCTGATCAGTCTAACATCCTCAAATGTTTTGTTTAGCCCACAAACGAAAAATATTCAGTTTACTGTCACAGAGGACTAAAGAAGGCGGAAAATATTCACATTTAAGAGATGAAATCAGAGAATTTGAACTTTTTTTTCTTAAAAAATTACTCAAAATGATTAATTAATTATCAAAATAGTTGCTGATTTTTACATAAAAAAAGGTCAAAATGATCAATGCAATATCAAAATAGCTAGTGATCAATTTAATAGTTGACAGCTAACTGATTAATCGACTAATAATTGCAGCTCTATTGTGTATTACCAATATAAAAGGTCTCTGGAGTCTCCTTGGTGAGCAGGTTGAAGACCTCCTCAGTGTTGGGGACTCTGTAGGGGACTCTCAGGTCTTTGTACCTGCAACTCAGCTCTGCACGGATATCATACAGAGTAATTCCCTTGTTGCCGTAACCCTACAGGGACAAAACAAAGAAGAAAACAGGGATGTTAAACTTTGTGCAAGGTGAGAGGATGTGAAACATGGCTAACATTTCTATAACAAGGCTCCTCAAACACACATTGATATGTCCAATATGTTTTTTCATCCTGACTAAACAAAATTCTGCTGTGCAATATTTTTATTTTCAAGCTGTTTAGAAATGTTACGTTGGCAATGGAATGCATGATACATCGCTACAGTCAAAGCCGCAACACACACACACACACACACCGACCTGTCTCTCAAGCTCTTCAGCAAAGGCATCCAGGTCCAGATCTTTGAGACGTTCTGGATTTTCCAGGATCTCCTCCAGAGCTCCGGCTGGATTGGCATCTTCTGCTGACTCGTCATACTCGAGGGCGTCCACAGCCATCTTGCGAGCCCACTCGTATGTCTCGGGGTGGACACGAGATCCATCCAGTACTTCGATGTAAGAGTCCGTACTGTGCGGAAGGATTGAGAGAGGAAATAACAGAGCTGATTTAAAATAATCTCAAAACAGGCTAAATGCTGGCACTGTGGGAAACATCTGGATGGTCTGAGCGTGCAAGAGACCCCTACAAGGTACCAACCTGTCCCCGAGTGATGCAGTGTCAATTTTGATGAAACCAGCACAGTTGATGAAAACCTTTGGTCCCATGTGGCACATTGTGACCAGCTGGGTTCTGTTTTCCAGACGAGTGTTGTTCTGCTTCAGAATCTGCAAAAATACAGCCACCACAA
>JAJHUR010099395.1:1131-12700 GCA_027495735.1 Lutjanus campechanus | reverse complement strand
CACACACAAACACATTTGCAGACACACATGAAACAAACATTATGCAGAACTCCCTGCTTATTAGTATTATGCACTGAGCAGCCAGAAATGAAGGGTAGCATTAATTGGTATATCTAAATATTCACCAGCTGCTCGTAGCAACACAAGAAGGAGCAGTGAAGTGGCCTCAGACCAATAAAAGGGAAGCAGTGGACTGGTGAGGTAAGAAATTGTCTACAGATTGAATTCATTTCAATCTCTTTTGTCATTTTGATTAGGAGGAAAAAAACACATCTGTGTTCAGTCATTATGCACATTATGCTAAATTATTCAAATGAAAGCAGCTCCAGTTTGTACAGTGTAGTACTCATTTGAAAATGGAGTGTTATCGACAGTGTTATTCCAGTCAAACTGTGACAACAAAATGATTATGTAAGAGTGGTTGTGGTGAAGAGGTTACACATCACAGACAGTTGTAACGCAGCATGTGGTTAGTTAGAGGTGCACGGTCTCATGTCTTGCTATTGATCTGACTTGCACTGCTGTAAGCAAAGCTTTGGTGATGTTTCTAGTGCTTTATGTGAGCAGTAAAAATGGATTTGAGTTCCTACGAGCCTAATGAAGCGGCCCGGGATGTCACTGCGACAACATCCATTCAGCTAATTCACAGTGCAAGGCCTTCACAGTAGGCTGCGGCGTTTACCTTAGAGTGAAAAGCATTTTCATCTGAGGGTTATTTGCGTATTTGTGCTAAGTTAGCGGTGAGTTCAGCTCAGCAAAAACACTGGCAACAGGGGGAAACAGCTAGCCTGGCTCTGCCTAATGCTAACAAAATCTGCCAGCATGACCTTGCGTGGCCCGGGGTCTCCACTGGTTGCTTGGCAACTGCTCAGACCAAAGAAATAGACCCAATACGTCTCATTCTCATGAACTATCATGAAATATCAATAGACTGAAGGATGAACTGATTACACTTTAGTGGTAAAAAGTAAAAGTTAAAGGTCCCTGTGACCTCATGTTCATCCCATTCTTGTGAATGCAATATCTCAGGAATGCCTGCCTTGATCGGTAATTATAATAGAGATATAATAAAGATAATTTCTTTGAATTTGGTACAAAACTCAGGGATTAACTCATTAGATTTTGGGGGTCAAAGGTCACTGTGACACCACGTTTTTACCCATAACTTAAGAATTCATACGCTAAATATGACAGAATCACCCACAAATATCTAATTGGATAAAATAATTATTATGTAGCGACATTTTTATATCCAAGAGGTTAAAGGTCAACTTCACTGTGACGTCATAATGTTCAGCTCTCTATCAGTCCTCTGCACTCCTCTGTAAAAATAGTCCCTAAGTGAGGACAGCGTGTTTCTCTGCATTGTTTCTATTTAAGGATACAAGGACATTTAATTCATTTACAACAAGGTTGTATGAGGAGATTTTGATGCCATTTCCCTTTTGATTGATTGATTGGATTTGCTGAAAAGATTAAATAAAACACACACACACACACACACACACACACACACATAAACGTATTTTCCTAAATGTTCCTTTAAGATACAAAAAGAAGAAAAAAACAAAAAACAAAATAATGAGGCGCTGTTAAAGCAAATATTTCCACATTCATGCACATGTGCAGTGACATACATGCACAGTTCACGCCTGGTGTTTAGACTGTATAGAAATAACATCTGTATAGTCTTTAAACCTCAGCAAAGAGCAAAGCTCTCCAGCACATTTCTAAGTGTGATCTGAAAACATTAACAGCAACAGCAGTTGAAACTTAATGGATGTAGCTGGGATTAGCTCACAGACAGCACGCTGTATGTTTGATGCTGGCTCTACATATTTAATATCTTAAACCCAATCCTATATACAAGTTAAATGAACCAGCTGCTGATTTTTTGATAACACAAGGGGCACATGTAAAATTCCTGATAAATCTATCTGTTACAGTTATCAGTCTGAGCTAAAAAATGCAGTTTTGCCCGTAGCGGCCACATGTCAGTCAGACGTCTGCCACGGCTTCAGAATGATGGAGTTGGTACAGAGTGGTAGTGTTACTGCTGCTGAAGTCATCGGGATGCAACTTCAGCCAGCACACAGTATTTAGCTCTAATGAGCCTCTGACTTTGAGGCACATCAATGAGGCGCCTCATTCATAATAAAGAGCTTCAGTCCCGCGGGCAGCAGCTAAATGAACTGGGACGGAATGCAGGCAAACAGTTTAGGCTGCTCCCTCAGCTCTGCGAGCATAGACTGTGATAATTAACCACACAGCTAAAATCCAAAGAGGTCTGATCATACTGTAGGTAGCTTAGCAGACATGTGACCATCTAACGCAGGCAAATTAGGTTAGGTGATGACAATCTTGTCTATCTCCTATTATGACCAACCTCTGAGTCGAGAAGACAGAGTTAGATTAAAAGGAAAATTCAAGCAATAAAACTTATGCCTGTGAGGAAGAAACAAACTGATTACATCTCACCATCAGGCTGAGGATTCAACCCTCAAGACCTGAGAAATAATCATTTAAAAGGAGACTTGTGGGACACAAAGTCGGGATTAATCAAACACTCAGCAATTATAAAAATTATCTTACACAACAGACAACTTATATACAATGCCCCGTGGATCCCAAAATAAATTCAGCGTTTTGTCACACGCTCTCTCCAAATCCCCTGGGAAATGATCAATGGATCAACTCTGCAATTCTAATACCCGGAACAAAGCACACAGGGGGATTATCAGTGTTTATCATCATTATCCTAACAATCTCCATTCAAATGAAATGAATTCCAGGAACTTGTCCGTGCCTCCCGGTGTTTGAATATGGCTATACGGCGCTGAAGAGGCCATCACAAAGGCCTCCGAAGCGGCCGTGATGGATGGCATACATGCGGGTCAGCGCTGACGCTGATTGATCAGCCTCTGAGGCCAACGATCGCAGTCACAGCCAGTGTGACAGACATGAGCGGAGACGGACATGAAAGAGCCGGAGAGGTGCAGCGACAGGGCATTCATCATACAACCAGCCCTGCCTCCTACAAATTATGATGGTATACGACTAAATTGCAACAAATATGTTTTGAGGGAAATGTTATCCCGAAGAAAGTCTGTTTTCTATTAACATAATGAGGAAATGCTTCTAATTACAGTAACCAGCAAGTCACAAAAATACTGATACTGAATGCAAACCCCCCCCAAAAAAACAGTTTTCATTGGTGCATATCAGACGCCATATACATAATGATGGTGAAGTGGGCTGATATAGCTGTGTCTCTGCTTGAGACGCAAGATTTTTTAATTAACATTTGACCAAAGTCACAAGCTTCCTCTAACCTTAACAAAATTGCTTTTGTTGTCTAAGCCTGACCAAATGTTTCCATACTTTAACCATGGTGCTTTCGGTGCAGGAGTGAACCACAGACTCTGGTGAGTCCTCCCAACCACCTCCTCACGACTCTTGCTCTTCATATAAATGTAGTTTAATTCAGTCAAAGACAACATAATTCAGCCGGGAGTTATGTTGTCACCTCAATGTAATTTTGAAAACAATTTAGTAATGTAAAGCACAAACATAATTTTAAAGGACACAGGGTTGACATGACTGTCAAATGGAAATGTGTTTTTTTTTTAATGCCATATTTATTCCTTCTTTTCTTTATTTCTTTTCCACTTCTGCATTGTGCTGCGTATTATAATGATGCCACAATTTTAGCTGGAACTCTCATCCAAATGAGAATTAAATTGCAGGAAACCATTTAGATTAAATGCAGGTCAAATAAGATAACTGAATAAATGCACAATAGCAAAAAAAAAACAACTTACCCAACATACAGTATTATAAACCTCTGCTAGCTTTCTTTTTAAAATATACCTCGTGGCACAGATGTAATTTACCTCTACTGTATGCTGGCCTGTTGAGGAGACATTTTGCAGTATCCATGACTGGCCAGTGCAGATTGTATCGCTCCAGGGCTGCATTGCTGCTGAATAAACTATCACCAAATGTTACTCTGCCAAAGTCACAAAGTTGCAGAAACAAGCACATGCTGCTTCCATACAGTAAGTGTGACTGTGTGACCTGGTGACTGTACACAAAGTGGTAACATACAGTCAGCGCACCATGTCGGTGGCTCGTGTTTGCAGGAGTTTAAAGGGAATTGATTTACAGTAACATTAAAGGGATAGTTCACCCAAAAATGAAAATTCAGTCATTATCTACTCACCCTCATGGCGATTGAAGGTTGGGTTTAATTTTGTAGTCCATGAAACACTGCTGCTCTCAAACAGTTGAAGTGAATGGAAACCAGTTTTCAAATGTTAATTCACAGTCATCTCAGGTTTTAAGTCAAGGACATGTTCTTTAATTAGTCCTCAAAAGTTATAATCCTGAAGATTTTCATGAAAACAAAACCCAATTTTGTTGTGTTTTGTTCTGTTCATGGTTTCCTTCATCACTCAGTGTATTTTCATTCAGTAACTAATTATATAGTCCTGTGTTAAACCTTCACAAGTGACACAATGAAATATGATCTTGGTAATCCAGTAAAGGTCTATCAGATGTTAAAAACACTGTACTGTAATTTTCAGTCCCTCACAGCTGTAACAAAGCTGTATCAGGTTACTACTGATCTAAACTGAACATTTCTTACTGCTTCTAAAGGCAAAACACAGAGGGGCTTTTATTGTGAAACAGTCATAGAAACCGCATCGTATTTGTCACAGACGCGCTGACCGCAACTGTTCATCAACAATGTGTCTTCAAGACCCAAAAAAAGCAATCATTTTTGACATTTTTCAACAGCGGATCTGTTTCTAATATTGCAGGGACTAATGTAAGAGAGGGAGCAGCTACAGTGAGCTGTTGAAAAGCCACAGATGACTAGCTTCACACTTCCATCCTCTCAGATACTTCGCTGTGCCTCGCTGGTGAGTAGAAAACTGCTCAGATGGTGTACAGCATGAAATCAGATTGTGATTTCAATTATCATTAATGGACTTTAACTTCCTCAGAAACAGACATTCTTCTGGCTGGGCTGTAAACAGATACACTGGCTGCGTGTATTTCTGACAGAGTAGCTGCTCAAAGAATTTTTTATTTGTCCTCAGTGTTCTGGGACCTGTAGTGCTGAACCACACCTGCTGTTACCACCAGTGACTACTTACCTGTGCTACATTGTGTGCTGCATATAATAGTATAATTTGTAAAGACTTGTATACCTTAGTTCAAAACCGATCAAAGCTCTTTTTTTGTACTTACCTCTTCTTTTCTTTTCCTTTTTTTCTGTACTTTATTCATTTCTCACCCACCTGAGATCCCTATGTGGCGACTAAGAACCTGTACCTCTACCGTGACTCATTGATAGAACACATTGTGGTGGTCAGGAAGTAGGATAAAATTGCTCCATTAACAGTTCTGGAAATGGCAACCCTGCTGTGGTTACCGTTATTTTAGCTCTGAAAGCTCTCACACTTTAATGTTAGAACAGACTTTCAAAGGTTCTGGGAAAGGGAACATCTCAGTGTGAGTAATTCATGATTCAGAACTGGTTCAGTTTGACTTTGGCCCCTGATTGTACCCCACTGTGACACTGTGATGTATTAACAGCTGAACACCTACACACTCTCTGAGAGCAGCTCCTGCCTATATGCATGAATGGATCAAAATGTACCATGTCATTGTGATCACAAAATTAACCTTAAAGGATAACTTCGGTATTTTTCAACCTGGGCCCTATTTCCCCTTGTGTATGTGTGTGTATGATTGATAGCTGCAACTCGTTTTAAAACTGGTTCGGTATTGAGGGAGGTGGATGCAGCCGCAAAACGAGTTATAACAATATGAGGGCAAATACGTCCGGTAAAAGTTTGTGCATTAAAAGTGCTTTTTGTCACCACAGTCCGGCTCAGATTGCCAGTGTAATCTCTGTCAACAGCATGCAAAGTGTCTCTCTTACTGTGTTTTGGGATTGGATGTCTTCTCTTCTTGGGCTGTCAGTAGTCATCTTGGGAAAAGTGTGCACTGCAGACCCGATGGTCTGCAAGGTGCAGTGTCTGGACAGGAGTGTTAGCATCTAATTGTAGCATAATTAGCCACAACTTTAGCATCTCGCCATCCGACAAAGGCAGCCTATGAAAGCTGTACGGGGTGTTGTGTGACATCGTGTTCTTGCAATTTGGTGAAGCACAAACACGAACCATTTTTTTCAATGGTTGCAGTAAAACTTTCAGCTGAACTCTGGGACAGCAAACTCCACTCTGACCAGCTCTCAGCATGACTCCTCTGTTTTCTTCCGGCAACAAACAAAGATCCCGCGAGATGTCGTCAAACACAGCAAGTAGTAAGTGAAGCATGCTGTTGACAGAGATTACTCTGGCGACCTGATCCGGTCTGTGGTGAAAAAAAGCACTTTTAATGCACAAACTTTTACGGGACGTATTTGCCCTCATATCTAACGTTAGAACTCGTTTCGCAGCTGCCTGCTGCATCCGCCTCCCTCAATACTGAACCAATTTTAAAACGAGTTGTACCTATCAATCATACACACACGGCCTAGGTTGAAAATACCGAAGTTATTCTTTAAATGCATACTGCTGCACCATAGCTGGGCGGTTCGCAGGTACTTAAATTACGCTTTGGCCCCACTTCCCCTCGTGTTAATGCAATTGTCGATGTTCACAGCTTCACTGAGAGGATGAAGCAAAACTGGTCACAAGGAGAGAGACAGAAACCACCATAGACTGTGGAAACAGCAATCAGGTAAACTTGTCCAGTCCAGACAATATACGTATGGGTGTGATGACACTCCTCAGAGGTGCACATGATTTTAAAACAAGACAATGATTATCTAGCCTCGAGTCTCTTAGTTACAACTTCGGATTAACGCAAAATGGAAAGCAATTAGCAAGGCAGTATAACCATCAAGTATTCAGTCAAGCCATAGCATAAATGTTATTTTATATTTGATGCAGAATGTATAAAAGGAAATCTTGGGGAGCCACACAGCTGTAGAGGTTGTATCTTATTTAATTTTTACTATTCTGAGACATAAAGCTGCATCCGTGTTTACATTGTATAGCCAAGGCCATCCGTGCAATATTCAGGACTGGACAAAATGACCCGTTTTACTGTGGGAGATGCACTGAGATGTCAAGTGTAGCTGTGTGGCGATGGCAAATGGTTTACATGGCTCACATGTCAGGTAGGACCGGATCTGTAGCAAACAAATAAGTGATGAATCAAATGGCAACAAAATAATGACCAAACAGTGAACCTGGGGCCTTTGGGGAGCAGTAGTCGATTTTGTCCGTGTGTGGCTTCACAAATCGGGTGGTTCCACATCCTTAACATGTATAATCATATCAAATAAATGGCTACCTCTCAGCTTCAACAATAGGAGCAATAGCATGGTTTAATTCTATCTCATTCAGCTCAATTAGCCTAATTTCTGATGTTACCTTCACCTGGATGCAGACATGCAATCACACAAACACATTCATGCGTGACCCAGCTGCAGTGACCCAGTACACTACTGTTCTGGTATTGTAAACCTCCTCTGTCAGGATGATCGAGAACATCGGGGACACAAATGTTTTCCAAAACTGTGTCCCGAGGCTGAGAGATTCAGGTCAGGTCTGCAGACGGAACAAGGAGGTCTGAATCGGAAACACACTGGCCCCAAAGAACACAAAGAGACGCTCAGTTTGTGCTCTCCTGAAATAAACCAGTCAAGTCATCCTCACTGTAAAACCTGCACATCTTTTATTCCACAAAAGATACATATCTTCCTCATATCGCACACCTTGTGATCTCTCGCACATACTCACATGCATGTTCTGTGTACATGACATGTGCTCACATGAGCTCCTCCTACTTCCTCTGCTTCACTGCGCCACCGATCTGTTATCTTATAATTATCATGACATTTAAACTAAAGCACAAAAGGCCTCCCTCTGCTTTAGAGTAATAAATAACAGTTAAACGTATTACTGTAATAACTCTCTGGATGGATGAGATCGCCTCTGTGCATTTCCTTCCTCCTCTTGTTCCGTCCTCCACACAAACACTCTCTCAGTGTTTGATTCACTTGATTAACCCTGAGTGGAGGACACTGTGCCTTCACAAGGGGGGTGGTTCAAATAAATATAGACTTATACAAAGAGAATGCACGATTACAGTCAGGTCTCTGTGGCCACTTAGGCCTGAAATAGCACGAGCTAGGCAGCAGTGGGAGATTTATGGAGCCCGGAGTCTTCACCTTCCTCCGGGCTGGGAGCACGGAGCGAGTCCCAGGCGAAGGGCTCGGCACTGGGATGATGCTCGTTCAGGCTGGAGGGACCAATAATCAACAGGAATACTGGACAACACTGGTTCTCAAGGCTGTAGGCAGTTATTATCATTTATATATATGCTTCTGTATATAGAAATCCTCATCCGGCCACCTACTCACAGGGATATTAGACGCAGAGGGCTAAAAGCACAAACAAATCAAACGGAGGAATTGCACCTCCACTTCTTGATCACACAACTTTGCTATTTTTAAGCTTTTGAGTTACACCAAGGTAAAATCTGTGCTGCCATGGCAAAGAAAAAAAAAGCCACAAAACAAAACATTCACCATCAATCATCATACAGTAAAAGCAGTCTGAGCTGCCTTAACTGAGTCTCAACAAGCAACAAACCGGGTAGTTACTTTTTTTATCAGCTGTGAGGAAAAAAACTCCTCAAATACCGAGACACAGACCTAAGATATGGTGAATTTAAAGTGTCATGACTCAGTGTTTAATTTGGCATGTATCTGATCTCACCAACCAGCATTTATTTTAGTAGGAAGAAATTTAAATTTTTGAAACGGTTCGCCTCTTATCTCCACTGTCTTCTCCCACTAACAGCACAGCTCACAAACGGAGATTGGTAGCAAGTAGAGGCAACAAAATCCAAACGTTTGTACCAAAATACTGTTGTTGTACCATCTTTACAGATCGTATCGATGTCGATTTGACAAGAAGAGAGTCGACATCCGACACGCTTTATCTTTTGTTTCTACAGTTACGAGTTTTCACAGACATATAAGGAAACGTCATATTTCTTAAATGGAGTTTGGTGTAATATTTTCCCCAGAGAGCACAGGGGGCTTTAGTTGAAGTCAAACTGCTACGTATATTTTTAACTGACTGCCATGACTACAGAAACACAAGCTAACTTGTTTAATTACGAATGTGTGAATTGATTTTTGGCAGTGGCTGATCAGGCTAATTGACCCTTCTTATGTCTTGTCACTTTCAGCTCTATGCTCCTGTAACAGTTGAATGAATATGATTCATGTCATGAAAATAAACAAGACTTTACTCATGCTATAACGCTGACCTTTTTTTTTCTCTAAAATTAAATTTGAATCCTTTTCTTATTAGTTGCTTTGTCAATTATTGTTAATGTTGCGTAGAGCCCTGTGAGGTAAGCAAGGGCCCCGCCTCCCCCTCGTGTCAAAGTGAGTGTCAGTGTTTACGGCGTTGATGAGAGGATGAAGCAGAACTAAAGACAAAATAACTGCTCTGTGACTTTGTGTCTGACAGAAGTGACAATGAAATGCTATTTATCATGTTTGATGAGCGCCAACAGCAGCGGCGTTTATAATTTGTAGTTCAGAGAAGATAACTGCATCACGCATGAGCACATGAGCCTCTGTGGAGACCAATCTGTCTGTCTGTCTGTCTGTCTGTCCAGACAGTATATGGACATAATGTGACTCCTCTAAAGTGGCCAGGAGTGTAAAAAATATTCAGATCCTTTACTTAAGCAATAAATAAATACTTCACTACAAGTGAAAGTCCTGCAGTCACAAAACCTTACTGAAGTAAAAGTATGGGGGGAAAAAAGGATGTGACGTTGCTTTTACAGGAAAAGGAGAAAGTTGACTGAGGAACTAAGTTTGCTCAGCTGTTATTGGAGCACAGAGCAAATAGGGGAGGGACTTATGAAGGGTCAATTATCAGTTTCAAACAGCAGTATGCAGTAAATGGTTATCTTTTATATGTCTTTATCCATCTCACTGCTGAAAGAATAAAACACAACTATATATATACATACAGTATATATATATACATATAATAGTGCAATGTAAGCTTTATAGTACAGAGCAGCTTTATGGATCATAACTGAAGGCTCCATATGGAGAAATCGCACTTAATTAAAAAGTTGTTAATTGTTAATTAAATCAAAATTTCCTGCCATACGCATCTTGCACCCTTACTTTTAACAATAAGTAGTCACTGATGCAAAGGGGTGTGTGCACACTAGTCCCTCAAGCTGCATTTTGCCAAACAAAGTCTGTGCCACTTTACTATCTTTTTAAAATAAAGTTTGCGCTGCCCCTGCGATGCCACAGTATGAATAATTCTATTTCTCTTTATTCGTCTGGCTTTTATCTCCGTGAGACGTATGAATCACCCTGGGCCCGTGTCCCCAAGCGAGTGCGTTTTTATCTGCCCGTTGTTCTTACTTTTCCTAAAATTTCTCCCTCTCTCCAGCGGTCTCTAATCTCTCTCATCAGTGTTCCCGTCTCTTTCTTCCTCCCAGTCATCACCAACACCCTGAAGTCTGAGCACCGCTGGTAGCAGTAGGTATTTCGGGGCCGTCTCTCCCCTCCTTCTTCAAATGTCATCCTGTCATGTTGTCACGTGGCATTTGGAGCGAGTCCTCTGGGGCTGGGCTGTTTGAAGTATTGATTGAAGTGCCCTCGTCCCCTGAGTGCCGTTACGTAACAGAGATGCAAAAATCCACAAAGTCACTGCGAGGCAGGGACGCGGAGAGCGTAAAGAGAGATAGAGGAAGAGCCGGGAGGGAGGGAGAAACTGTAATGGAGCACAAAAGAGATGGACGAAGGAGAATGAGATTGAGTAAATTGAGAGGAAAGTCTCTGCAGCGGGGCAGAGCAGTGTCAACTGTGGATGAGAGGAAAGCAATATCTGAATCTGTGCCTCATCCATCAGGAAATAGTGGAAACCTGGACAGCTGCAAACGAGTGTCATAGATCAAGCAGCTGAAAATAGGCCGGTGAAGGAAGGTATCTTTACTTTATTATCTTTGTTGTGTCTTATCGTGGGAGCGCGGAGATTCTTGATGTGCTGCACGGAGGAGAAGCAGATTTCCTTGCAGAAAGAGATGAGGAAAAAGAAAGTGGGCTAAGCATCTCAGAGGGATAAAAAAGCTTTTTATTTACCACAAGTGCAACAGAGTACAACAGAAGGAATCAATAATTTGACAGTTGAGAGTTTATTGTTTCAAACAATGCTTGGTGACGGCTGCACAAACCAGGCTCCTCCAAACTTACATGCTGATGGGAAAGTAAAGCTGCTGGCAAGCGTAAAAATATTCATATTGTATAAGATTTTTCCCAATCACAGACAGTTTTTTTTTTTTTGCACCATTCACAACAGTGCAAGGAGAGCTGTGAATATTTTATTCTTGCTAATGGTTGCAGCTGATATTGTATGCAAGTGGCAATATGCCTGTTCATGCCTTGAGGAAGGTCTCTGACTGAAAAGCTGCTCATTAAAAATATTTTTTTGCACAG
>JAJHUR010099394.1:1330-11908 GCA_027495735.1 Lutjanus campechanus | reverse complement strand
ATATATATATATATATATATATATATATATATATATATATATACATATACATGTACTACCTATATACAGTACATATACATATATATATACATAATCTTATTCCTATATTTTAACTGTTCTAGTGTTTGTCTTAATGTTTTAGAATGTCTTGACTGCTTCATTGTAATTTTACAGAACTGAATAAGTTGAAATGACATAGACCCTCTTGTTTGTATTAAAAGGAAGAAGAAGAAGAAGAGGCTGGAGAGTCTCCCGAGGAGGACTAAGCTTCCACACCATGAAACTTCTACCTCATTCAGCTGTCAGGTCTTTCAAAGGGAAAAGACTGCCTTGACCACTTATTTTTTAACTTTTACACGTTATTTTCCTTGGTGCAACACAGGGGACATCAGAATGAAAATTTTTAGTAATTGTACAGCTGCTAGCTACCTATTGGCTGAACAGATAACAAGAGTTTAACTCCAGACGTTCTGCCTGTCAAAACAGACAAATCTGGCACAGACAGACACATCATCAGCTCCGTACAAGAAAACACATACATTCCTTGATGAGAATGAACTAAAATAAACAGAAACAGACACAACACAAGGAGTAAGTGTGGCCACACCCCAAATGTCCAGGATCCTCAGAGCATCATCATCTTAAAATGAGTGAGAGCATTAGCAGGGGGTCAAGTCAAGTCAGTTTTTGTTTATATAGCACAGTATCACAAATCACATTTTGCCTCAAGAGGATTTATAATCTGTACAGCATATGACACCCTGTCCTTACACCCTCAATTCAGATAAGGTTGCATGATTCTGAAGGCCACCTTAGTAATGAGTGCAAATGAAATGCACTCACAGTGCCACCACAGTACTGTACCTCTCCCCTCAGAGGCAGACACAGATACACACACACACACACACACACACACACACACACACACACACACACACACACACTCTTTAAAGCTGGGCATACACTGTACGATTTGCCCATTGTTTGCTGGTGGTATTATTTTACATTTTACAATTTGTGGCTTGACGATCAGACACATAACACATAAATAGTGAACTGTAGCTTTTAATCACAGACAATTTACCTCAACAGTAGGAGTTGGAATTAAACATTTCTAAAATCGTACAGTGTATGCCCAGTTTAGCACACCATGTCATTTGATTCTCTAGACAGAAACACGGAAACTGGAACAGCCTGGTGTTGTCATACAGGAGTGTAGAAATGTTCTTTGTATTAATGCTAATTCAAAAAACAAACCAACACCCCTGACCTGACCACCTCTCACCATGAACTAGTGTTAGATCACCAAAGACAGGGAGACACAGATCTTTCCTCAGGGCAGTGCTTTATCCATCATGTTGGCTGCAACCCATTGAGAAAAACAGCTTGCTTAAGTTGTTAGCATTGGCTCACATTGAACATCAGCATCAGACTGAGTTTCCATACATCATCATCATCATCAATTGTCAGTATATCTCTAGTAACCATAATCAATGAGCTTAATCAAACCTAAATTAAATGTATAATCGAACTTAAACCAGGAGCCATTTTAGAAATCCCTTCATGTTAAATATGAGGGACAAAACTCAACTAATAATTGCTATTCATCCTAATGTTTTATCAAGCATAAATCATTCAGCAATATATGAATGATTCAGGTAGCAGATTCTCTTCTTTAACCAGTCACTTTAACTGCCTAAAAATTCAAACATTACAAGTTGCAGGTTATTTCAGCTGTAGTTAATTTACATTTAATCTGTGAGTAACTGTACTGGCAAGGATTTAGCCAAAGACTGCTTGTAAGAAACACCACAGTCTTAATGTTTTATAGTTTAACATGATGGAAATCTTCACTCGTAAATGATTAAGTGATTGAGCCAGAAAGCTCCTTCTTAAACTCTCCTTATACAGCTAAAAAAAAATTAAAAAGCTTTAAATGATCCATAAAGAAAATCGATCACTATGATTGTTAACCTTCATCAACATGAAAGTGAAGGACAAATTATTGATCATAATTAATTGTACACATCCTTGACCTGAATTTAATGAGACTGTATTGAACTGTCAGATTACCTCCATGTATTATCTCCTCTACTGCACGTCCTTCATCAGACGGGCAATCTGCTTATTTGAATAATAACCATTGCTTTGAAAATTAGACCCAAACTTCCATGTTTCGTATGTGTCCAAGGTCAGAGAAACTTTTAAAAGAGGTGATTAAGATTAAGATTAAGATTGCAGACAATTCTTTTATTTAGTTTACTGTCAGAACCTCAATAAAAATGATAAAGAGCACAGTGCCATTTAGGCCAGCGGTGCCTCAAGTATATCTAAAGCTTTAATAAGGTTATGACTTGACCCAGAATGCTTGATAGACCAGAAGAACTTGCTTTGCTCTCCCTGTTGTTGGTGGTCTGACACATCTCTTTTTATTGGTCTAGAAAATGACAGAACCTCTCTACATCCTGTAGACCACTACCACACTGTTTGACACTGCATCAGACTACTGCATACCATCTGTTCACATTTACATTAACAAGCTTATGTATGTCGCTTCCTTCAATTTGTTCTTTGCGCAACATAGCTTTAAAACCTTGATTCCATCATTGATATCACACTGCAAAGAAAAACTCAAGAACAAAAACCACAAAAACAAAGCACACATTACCTCATGACACACTTGATACCTGGATTTAGTAGCAGCATGACATTAGACGACTCATCTCACACTGTAACTTCAGGGAGCCTTAGACATTTAGGGAAACCTGATAGTATGTTTTCTGGTCACTGATATGCAATATCGTCTCCTGATTTCAAACTACCTCTGACTCAGCACAACCAGCTCATGAACACTGCTGCTCAGTACACACAAACCAATGCACCAGAAGGCAGTGTGCGCTCATTTATTTGATAATGTGTTGTAACTTTATACAGAATGCTAAAGCGAGGTCATGGCAGCTGTTGTCATGGGAGAAATTGTCTGCAACTGTTTAGTTACATTCAGTCAGGTAAACCAAACATAATCCACAAAGAGGCAAAAGGCAGACATGACAGAGCCATGTGCATCAACATTAAAGGAAACTTCAGCTTTTTTATTACCACAACTTTACAATATCTTTTCACTTGTGACCAACTTTCCTGCTGGTTATGACAGACCAGACAAGTGTTTTTACAAGTATCTAACCCACCCCCAGCCCACTGTTTTGTTACACCACACGTTAAGCCAAGATGCAGAGTAACAGCATTCACTTTGGGCAAAAACTTTACTGATTAAGTTGGAATTTATTCCTACACAAGATGAAAAGAGTTCCTTGTGATGACGTTGACACAAGGATCTAACAGTTAAACTAAAGATGTGTTTCCTTGACCATGTGTCTGGTTGAAATGTCCTCAAAACCTTCAGGCATGACGGTCTATGAAACTAAGACAAGAAGAACATTTCCTTTAATTGGAGACAGACTCTAAGGCCTACAGCCACATTTGCAATTGTAAATGTTGCATCATACTGAAAGTAATTTCTTTTTTGTAGTATCAGTTCTGCTTTTGGTAAATATGTAACTCTTAAAATTGTTTTTAAATGTGAATGACCTTATTTCTGGGGCTGTCCTGAATACCTAAAGCTTCAGCAGCCGACAGCACAGAAGACGACGGAGGCAGTGGGGGAGAACGAATCAGAACCTGCTGGCTGCCTCAGTGTCACTTGTGCTGACAGAGGTTTGATGGTCTGCATCTAGCTCGCACTGAAGCTGCTGTCTCTCTGTCTGTCAGAGATGACGGAGGCACATCAAGTCTGAGGCAGTGTTTCCAGCTTGCACTGAAACTGGTGTAGTGCCTGGTCTGAGAGAGACACGCAGTCCCACTGGAAGACGCAGCAGCAGGAACTTCAGCGCAAGCTTATTGCAGACCAACATTGGCAGCATAAGTTACATCGTGTGTGTGTGCGTGTGTACATATATATAATATCTCGAAATTTTGAGGCTATTCCATGATATACAATACATATCTCGATATACACATCTTCTTGTAGCTGTTAACTAGCCAAGTTAGCTTTTTGCAGAGCAGCTCTTTTATGAAGAGTACAAGAAGACACTGTAGTAACATTACATAAACAGACTTTTTATTTTTTTTTATTTTTCTGTGGCAGCAAACACAACACCCAGCCTTTCAGTAACCATTATACTGCAATCTGAGCTGATCTACACACTTTATGACTGACTGAAGTAAAGTAACTGCCCTTCAGCAGCGATCGACGGAAACACTGAAAACTACAATATGTCAATATGGTCGTCTGCTATATTGTACATTAATTCAAACTCAAATAATTAATAAAATCAATATATTACCTGGTCCAGTACAGGCATTAATATCAACTGAATAATATTACTCTTGTTAAGAGTAAGAGCAGGGGTATATCTATAAAATAGTTTCTTTTTAAAAAAAAAAAAATCATTTAAATATGAATGTTACAGTGAAGTTATTTTTAAAATGCAGCCTTTAGAGTTTGTCTCCACCAACACTCATGCACTTGGCACTGACATCCCTGACTTTTTCTTTCTTTAGAGATTCTGAGAAAATGTCTAGATTCAGTGGTCTGTTTTTATACTTAAAACCCAAAAGCAGCTAACTTATTAAGTACTGTTTTTCTCTCATTTACCTTAAATGTTACTTTGTATCTCAACATTGTATTGAAACATGTTTTTCATTATCTGGAAACTGGGACTTCTTTTGACAAACTGTTAACTTGAATTTATTTTGTACTGATTTACACAATGGCTTAATAAGGATCAGGTGTTTTTATGACACTAAATGATATAACTTTTTTTAAACTTTGAATATTTTGAGTTGTTTTTCCTGAGTTATGTACTACCTATATATATAAATATATATATATATATATACAGTACCTCAAACAGACTGATAAAATGGACTCACTGACAAATACCTACCTCCACTCTTGAAAAGGAATGACTTCAGTATGAGTTACATTGACATATGATCTATATCAAGACTGCAGAAGCTCCTTATTCAACGGTTTGCATCAGATCAGTCAAGCTTCCGATCTCAGTACATTTGGAATCTCACCTTCAAAATGACTTTCAGGTTTTGAAACACACATGTTTGGATTTTGTATATTGTATTCATGAATATGTTTTCTTGTTTTTAATTAGTAGACATTGATATACTTGATTAGCTGGTTTGTGTACTTCACACAAATGTGATTTTCTTTTCTTGTGATATGGTTAAACCAGATGTATATGGAATTGCTTCTTACTTAGTCATGGATTATACCATTTTTCACCTGTCACCATGGCAACCTTAAAAGTTAACATGGTATTTTGAACTGGGCCAGAGGTAGAGCCTCAGAGGAACTATGTTGATCTGGTCAACCTGCCTTCACCAGCAGCACCAGTATGGAACAGTGGCAATTTATCAGAGGTTGTGGTAAACTCACTAATCAATCACCTGCAGTTTGGTCATGACCTCAAACTGAATGCAAACCAACTTTTCAACCTTCTTTAATCAAGCCTGACTGTAGTGTTTGTTCGGTCTGTTTATTCATCAAAAACAGTCAGTGTAACAAATGTACAGATGTTGGTTAAAGCTGGTAACTAGCTAGTAGGGATGTCACAGTACCAGCAATTCAGTAGTTGAGACCATGACCAGTGAAATTCTACAATTCCTGATACATGATTTGATATAATGCTAAAAAAACAAAAACAAAAAAATAAATCCTATGTACATGATTGGAGATGACACAGACTGAGAAAACTCACTCAAAAAATGGGTGTCTGTGATTGATTTGCTTTGATAACTTGGAAGTGTTTCCTTATTTTGTCTGAAAAGTTCAATAGCACCTTTTGCACACTGATTTTGCTAATTCAATATTAATCCCTGATGATCCGCCTTGAACTCAGAGTACTTCCATACACACCCTCGTACTGTTTTTCTTTTCAACAAACCAATGTGGAGCTGCTGCTGCAACAGCAGACTAGAACACTTGTAGCCCCGTCAGGTTCAGAAAAAGTGCATGCCTGGTACCTGTGGTACTGAAGAAAAACAAGTACTGTTATGTTTTCAGAATTTTGGGATCAACTTGGTACTTCTTGTGACATCTCTACTACTGTTTCTCATTCACTCTGCTCATACAGTAATAGGTCTTTTCCATGTAAGACATTTTCATGTGTCATAGTAGCAAAAGAACACATCTCAGTAATAAAATTATTAAAGATTTCTATTTAGCCATTTCAGTTTCAGGGTTCCGATATTGTGCATGCTGACTCACTGTGTCACTCATGGTTTTTGAAGACGTGAAAAGAACCAAGTCATTGTTAATGTTATTAGTAACATTTCCTACTCTGACAAGTCAAGAAGTATACTGTGAAAAGGCCTTTACAGTAATATTTTAGAAAAGCAGATACAGCAACAGCACTGGAGTACACTACATCTCCACCAGTAGTGACAAGTAAAATATTTGTTTCCTTCAATAATTAACAATGTACAGGTAATGCTATTTCTAATAATCTAACCAATCCAAACAGTGAGAATCACAAGCTGCCGTTAAATTAGTTAGCGAAGGAATACTGCATACACTGTGTGCTCCTGTTGAAGCAGTCTGATTAGTGGCTTTGAACAAATGGCTTTGAAACAGAAAGGCTTTATCATCATTAGAAGAATCATTAAACACAACACCATCCGTCAGTCAGACAGACCCCATGTAGACCCAGTATTAAACATTTGATGTGAATCTCTCTGGATCAGGCAAAAGGCATGTTAATGCACAAAATGCACTGCAATCAGAACGCCCAGACAGTGTATCCAGATACAGAGCACATGATAATACCAGGTGTACATTGGGGCTAAGGTCATTTTCACACCTGACCAAGCGGACTCGGTTCGATTGGGGAGCTGAAAGTCGCAACATTGTTGCATTTATCACTTGTTTCGGTTCTGCTTTCACACTGTGATTTCTGAAGCGCACCAAACTTTCTGAGCAGCATCACGTGTTTGAAAGGGGCGCTCATTGATTGGACAAAGTAGGAGGGGAAATCCCTCATGCTTCGTCACATTATTTTAAGGAATGCTACAACGTTAGTGAACGCACCTGTTCCTATAATGCTATCGTAGCTTGTTAGGGATTGATTCTGTTATTTTTCTAACTTTGACGATCTAACATGTGACAACATATGAGCTCAGAGTTTAAGGACTGTGACTGTTGGTAGTTGTGATTTGATTTTGTTTAAATATGCCAAATTGTGAATTTATGGGTTATTGTTGTTCAGACAACTGAGCTAAGCTAGCTAGCAACTGCTAATGTAAGCAGTCACTTGTTGCCATAGCAACAGTAAACATTCACGAAAGGACTAATGTGCTGTAAATAGAGATGCAGAATCAAGCTATATTATAAATACAGATGAGATACGTTGTATTTTAGCACAGAATACATGATTTTAGTAAACCTATAGAAAATAATTTGTTTAATTCACATAATTTACCATTGAATTTATTCATACATCCTGTGTTTGGTCCGGTGAGCTTCACACTGCATATGAACCGAACCAGAGTTCACTTGCAAGCGAACCGAGCCCCACATTTTTAGGCGGACCAGAGTTCGCTTGTTTGGTCCGCACCAGAGTTCGGATGAGCTTTCACACCTGCCCAAATGAAGCGGACTATCCGAGGAAACGAACTCTGGTCCGTTTAAAGCGGACCAAACAGCCTAACCTAAGTGACCACTGAACTCAACAAGTTCCTCTTGAAGTTTGTCATTTCCTTCAGTGATGTGGACTTGAGTTCAGTCAAGTATGAAACACCAGCTAATGTTCTCTGGGAGTTACATTACCTCGCTGTTGGGCAGAATGATTGTAGAAGCCACTGTTGATGAGCTTTCAGCTCTGGGAGTCTTAATGAAGTTGGAGTTCTCTTCATGATTTCATGTTCTAGTACAATCAAATACACAATACTACCTCGAGAAAGGCCTACTTACCTCATTTTCAAACTTAAATACTGTCTAAAATTCAGGTGTCTGAGGGCATATGGACAACATCTTAAAAAAAATAAAAAAATTAAATTTTTTATATATATATATATATATATATATATATATATATATATATATATATATATATATATATATATATATATATATATATATATACATAGTAGTTTATTTTTGTGGGGGATACATTTTATAAGACTGTTTTTCTCTGTCTCTCAGTCACCATTAGGTGAGACTGGACATGATGTAACCTTCAAAAAGAAATGTTCTTACTTTATGCAATGTTTTGTAGTTAGCTGTGAGGGGTTTGAGAGATTTCCCATCTCTCCCTCTGCCTTGCTCCTGTATCATTTCAAATGTTTCTACAGTATCTAACTTTTATTGTTTTCCCTATCCACATAGTATTACTGTTTGATTTCACTATACATTTTTCTTGCTTGCTAAAACTAAGTCTTTATAGATATTCACTGTGTTTTATTCAGCACATTAAAAAGTATGGCATCCATAACATAGTGTGTGTGAGTTTTTGATTCATGTTTTCTCATTTTTTCCTGTGTAGATGAATCATGTATTTTGTAGAAAATATGAATTAAAGTGTAACCTTTTAGGTTGTATTTTAAGGCTGTTGATCTGCCATTCGGTCAGATGCAGGTTACAGTTTAATCTGTATAATGGGAATTCAGAGTTTTTCTTCTAGACACATTATTCATGTTTGAAAATATTTGTTGAAAACAAGACTGAGACCTATGTACTGCTGAATGTGTGGTTCACAATTTCTAAGTTTTGGGCTTTTTGGGCGGACCTGAAATATGGCTAAGTATAGTGCTGGAGCCATGGTGCCCCAGCACTATATAAGCTTTGTGAACCAAAACACAAACAACAGTTAGTTACAAACGTACCTTCAGCAACTCCCTTGGTCCAGTCCCTCCAGCCAAGCAGGGGTCCGTTTCACAAAGCAGGTTCAACAAACTGAGTGTAACCCTGAACTCTGAGTTGATCTACTCTGAGATAGGAAACTCTGAGTTTCCGGTTCCAGAACAGCTGATTTGAGTTGGTTTAATCAACTCGGAGTAGTTTCACCTGGAGTTAAGCGCGTGCACCACAACTAAAAAAAGCCAGCATCAATGGAGCCCCGATTCGACGAGTCACCATGGCAACGGGGAAGCCGAAGGCTGCGTTTCTCACCCCGCTTGAATTGGAAATCTTAATGCGCTCATATGGCGAAGCTGCCCGGGTCAATGCGTAAGTTTAAATGTAGTCCTTTGTAATTACAATAATATTACAGGGGGAAACTGTTTGAATGGTAGCCTATTAAGTTATTTCATTTAGGTGCAATCCTGTGGAACTCCTCCTTGATGGCTCTGACAGGTTTATGTCCAGGGAAAACGACAAAGATGGGTAAAAGCCTCGGCTTCGGTGTTTGTTAAAAAAAAATTGTGAGAAAATGTTTAGTGCAAACATGTATAATAGCCTAATTCTTTGTTAACTGACTGCACACAATTCAAGTTTTGTACTGTAGATTGTAACCGAAATAAACCATTCATTCATTCATTCATTCATTCATTCATTCATATTCATTCATTCATTCATTCATTCATTTATTTCATTCATTCATTCATTCATTCATTCAAAAGCCGTTTCAGGGCCAGTCACACTTTTCTGACCGCCCTGCATACAGTTGCCTTAAGTGCTTTGCATCTCCGACATTATACAAAAAAACTTCCATTTGCAAAGAACCGCAGCGCAACACACAATATGTGAGAGCATGACTGCGGTTGGTAATGTTGAAAATGTAAGGACGGATAAGGTTGTGTATGTACAGTAGATTATTGACTGTGATGTGAGACGGTACCGCTCAAAAAGATAATTGTCCGGAAATGCAAGAACATCTGCGCAGTCTGATAACAATCTCCCGACGAATATTTAATTCTCTGCGCAGTAATGCTGCTCATTCATCCACTGGATCGTTAAGAACTATGCTACGCCAAAACTCGCCTGCTGACTGACTGACTGAATGAGGAAATCAAATAGCGTGTGTGGCTGAAAGAGGGCGGAGAAACTCGAGGTTCATTGAGAAAAACCTGGTCCCGACCAGGTTAGGTTCATAGAGTCTGTTACTACGGTAACTGACCGAGAGCTTAAGTTACCTCTCTCTGTGAAACAGGCTAGAGTTACCCCTCTTTCTCTGGTTTGAGTTACCTTCCTTTATGAAACGGAAAACTCAGTGTTTCCCTCATTTCAGGGTTAACAGACTCAGAGTTTTCACTAAACCTGCTTTGTGAAACGGACCCTAGGTCACTTCAGCTCACTTCAGGTCCAACAATCCGACACAGAAGAAAAAAAATATCATTATGTCACTGTTTGCTAGTTCTGATGGCTCAAACATGTCTAGACAAGTCCAATAAAGCTGCTAGAAGAAATGTCCATGTTTCAGGTTGACACTGAATATATTAGAGTGGACAAGCCCTCAGCATCTCAGAGCAGAGAAAACTGCTCATTTTGTCAGGCTTCTGAGACTTAATTTTATATTCTTTTTTTTTTTTTTTTTTTTTTTTTTTTTTTTTTTTTTTTTTTTTTTTTAT
>JAJHUR010099392.1:0-11156 GCA_027495735.1 Lutjanus campechanus | reverse complement strand
CTTGATGTACTTTGTGTTGAAGTGATTTGAGGTGTTGTTGACATATTTTGTGTTGAAGTAATTTGTGGTGTTACTGTTGATGATGTACTTTGTGCTGAAGTGGTTTGTGCCATTGTTGTTGTCATGAGTTGTGTTGTTGTTGTTGGTGTACTTCGCGTTGAAGTGATTTGTGGAGTTGTTGTCAATGTACTTTGTGCTGAAGTGATCTGTGCTATTGTTGTTGTCATGAGTCGTGTTGTTGTTGGTGTTTTTTGTGTTGAAGTGATTTGAGGTGTTGTTCTTGATGTACTTTGTGTTGAAGTGATTTGAGGTGTTGTTCTTGATGTACTTTGTGTTGAAGTGATTTGAGGTATGGGTGTTGTTGATGTACTTTGTGCTGAAATTATTTGTGGTGTTGCTGATACAGGTGATGTACTTTGTGTTGAAGTGATGTGTGGTATTGTTGTTGATTTACTTCGTGTTGAAGTGATTTCTGGTGTTACTATTGATGATGATGTACTTTGTTTTGAAGTGATTTGTGGAGTTGTTGTCAATGTGCTTTGTACTGAAGTGATTTTTGGCATTGTTGTTGATGTATTTTGTGTTGAAACGATTTCTGGCATCGTTGTTGGTGTACTTTGGATTGAAGTGATTTGAGGTATTGTTGCTGTTGATGTACTTTGTGTTGAACTGATTTGTGAAGTTGTTGTACTTTGTGTTGAACTGATTTTTGAAGTTGTTGTACTTTGTGTTGAAGTGATTTGTGGAATTGTCAATGTGCTTTGTTTTGTATTGATTTGAGGTATTGTTGTTGTTGATTGTGTTTTTATACCTGCATTCTGTGTTGATCTCTCTGCTGATTGATCAGGTGCCATTTGTGTCGTTGTTACAGATGCTGTATTATGTGTTGATTGTGTTGTTCGATTTGCATTCTGTGTTGGTCTTTGTGTTGGTGGATGAGTTGTCATTTGTGGTGTTGTTACAGATATTGTACTTAGTGTTGATTGTGTAGTTAGACTTGCATTTTGTGTTGGTCTTTGTGTTGATGGATGAGTTGTCATTTGTGGTGTTGTTACAGATGTTGTACTTTGTGTTGATTGTGTAGTTAGACTTGCATTTTGTGTTGGTCTTTGCGTTGATGGATGAGTTGTCATTTGTGGTGTTATTATAGATGTTGTACTTTGTGTTGATTGTGTGCCTGTAATTGCATTTTGTGTTGATCTCTCTGTTGATTGATCAGTTGTCATTTGTGGTGTTGTTACAGATATAGACTGTGTGGATTGTGTTGCTAGACTTGCATTTTGTGTTGATCTCTCTGTTGACTGATTAGTTGTCATTTGTGTTGTTGTTACAGATGTTGTACTTTGTGTTGATTGTGTTGTTAGACTTAGATTTTGTGTTGATCTCTCTGTTGATTTATCAGTTGTTATTTGTGGTGTTGTTACTGATGTTGTATTAGATACTGATGGTGCAGATTCATTGATTTGACTTGAAGATGATGATGTGATACTTGTGTGCATTGTTTTGTCCCGAGACTGTATTGCTTTTGTTGATGTTAGAGCAGACAGTGTTGTCACTGATACAGTATTTTGTATTGGTGATGTGTTGGATTTTGTAGCCACAAATGTTGTACTTCCTTCTGCCTCAGCTCTTTCAAGTTGTGTTGAGGTTTTGGTTGATTTTGTTTCTGCAGACGTAGTTTCTGTTGCTGATGTAGTTAATGCTGCCTTAGATGCAGTTGTTATGAAGGGACTTCCTGATTTTGGAGCTGAGGGTGCATTCACCATAGATAAATTATTTTCATTTGTTGCAGTGGTTGATCCCAAAATTGCTAATGATGAATGCTGCATTGTAGTGGGTTTCTCTGCGGTTTGAATGGATCCTGAATTATGTCTTTCCGTGACTTTCACATGATTGATGCTAGATGTTTGATGTGTGGAAGAAGAATTTTCACCTCCAGGTGATGGCTTGTATTGCAGAGCTGGTGTGCTGCTTGTCGTTAAGGTAACCAAACTTTTTACTTCACGCGTTTGTAGTGTTGTGAAAAGGTTTGAGGTTGACTTTGTGTTAACTTTGGTTGTACTCATGGGTTTATTTGGAGTTGTGGCCATCTCTGTCACTGTTGCAGTTGCGGTACTTGGTGATGTCCTCTCAATTAAGCCTTCAAATGTAGAAGAGGATAGGTTTAATGCTGTATTGACATGAGCTGAATTTGATTCTGTATCAGTTGTTGCAGAGGTAACTGCGGCTGCAGATGTACTCAAAGATGAATTTATGGCTTTGAAGTTGATTACATCTGATGAATTCAGTGATGTGACCATCTCAGATACGTTGTTAGATTTGTCAATGGTTGATGTTGGTGTTTCATTTTGGAATTTGTGTGTAGATGTGCCTGTTGATATAGGATGAGTTTGTGGTGAATGAGGAATGCTGGTTGGTATGCGGTGGTCTGTAACATCTGAGACCTTGGATGTGGCTGGCATGGTAGGGCCAAATACGTCTGTGGGTGAGTCAACAATGGGTGTATTCTCCAGAGTAGTCGATGTGTTAGTTTCACCCACTGATGCTAAAGGGGTCTCACTGGACACCACTGTATCCATCATCGTTGAGTTTGGTAGAGGTAAGCTGAACTCCTGCTTTGTCTGAGCTTGGCTGGCCTGAGCTGTAGTCAAGGCTAAAGGAGTTTGTGAGGAATCAGTATGAATCTGTGTTGGAGTCAATGCTTCTGCTGAGGAATTCAGCAGTCCTGACACATTATGCACCGCTGTGGAAGTGTCAAAGCCAACAAATGATACATTTTCATCTCCGCCCATAAGAGAAGTGCCAGGCATTGTGTTGGATGATTCTGAAGCTGAGTAACTTGTGGTCATATCAGATGATGGACCGGTTTGGGCAGGTTCATCCAGAGCAGTCACAGGTGTAACATGTGACAGAGTTTTTCCTTCATTGGCAGTGGATATATTTTCAGTTATACTTTCTTCCTCCATTGGTTCTTGGGTTCCTCCTTTGAATCCAGTTACATTTGCCATCACTGACGCTCCTACAGTTTCCTCTTTACTCTCAGAGCTAGATGTTGTTACCCCCGTTGAAGTAAACATATTGGATTCCATGGGTGCAGTTGTTGGCGTTGTCCATGTTTTTGGTGTGGGTGAATGTTGCCTGTTGATTGGCTGAGGTGTTGAAAGTTCACTGACCTCTTGTGCTGAAGAGGTCACAGCAACTGTTGAGTTGATTTCAGGAACCTCAGTAGAGGCTTTGACCATGAAGTGAAGTGGACAGAAAACTGTGTGAGAGGGAAAGGCATAAGGTTTCATATCATTTAATCTTGTGTAACAGGCTTTACATGATAAGCAATAACACCAATTATGAATTGCACTTATGCACAAAGGAAAGGGGGAGAGAGTTGGGGTTTGACATGCAGCAGATAGGCACAGGCTGAAACTGAACCCACAGCTGCTGCTAAGGACTCACAGGCTCAGTATGGAGAACACACTCTACCTACTGAGCTACCAGGGCACCCAAACAGCAATAATGATTAAATTACAATTAATTTTTGCAGAGAGAACACTATCTCCCCAATTTTGTTTTGACATACATGTGCTAACTTGGTCAAATAATTTTAATTACCAAAATTAAAAAATTAAAAAAAATAAAAAAAATAAAAATTCAAGGCTATGTTTTTTTCTGCCCACCTATGTTGGTGTTCCAGAATAGAGCCCAGAATTTTTGGTGTCAACTGACAATATCATTCCTGGTATTTTTAGTACTGGACAGGCACTAAAAACAGTTTATAATATCACTTCAGTTCCATCGGTCAAGATTAGTTAAGTATCCCACTGAGTTAAAATCAAGTATCTAGCCCAATGATGACAGAAATTTTCTTTAGTAGATTTTCTAGGGTATTTTTAATGGAATTTTAGAGACTGTCTTTAAATGGAAAATGATTAAAAACTGTTGATAACTCATCCTGCACTTGAGGGCGTACACTAAATTTGTGTCCAATGAAATGCTTTTTCGCTTATGAAACATTGGAGTATGGGGGGGAGACTACATGCATTCTCCGGAGTGGACATTGTTTCTGGGAACAGGCCTCACCATACAAAAGCACAACTTTATACCTATAGTCACTGATTTGGGTGAAACTGGATCATATTTTGTGGAGAAAATATTTTCTGGTTTCCGCTCTGATGCTCTCTGGCTGCTGAGTTTCAACTTTCCATTATTTCTTTAGAGGGGTTTTCCTGATGGACAAAATTATTATTTTAGGTGATTTTAATTTGCACATAGACAAACAATCAGACTCTTTTGCATTAGAATTTTTAAATTTACTTAACTGTATGAATTTTATCCAACATGTTAGCCAGCCAACACACAACAGAGGCCACACCTTAGACCTGGCGATAACCCATGGCCTCTCTGCACATATTTCTTCAGTTGTGGATGTAGGCATCGCTGATCATTTCTGTGTCTTTTTTTTATGTAAATGGTTTTATACAAGAGGAAATTCCAGAAAGAACTGTCAGAAAATGCTATCTTACTGCTGAAGTGACTGCAAATTTTATTGAGCTTTTAAGTGACACTCCTGCAGACTTTTTCATCCTGTGATAGTTTTAACGGTAAACTCAGATCAACCCTTAATAAAGTGGCCACACTAAAACATAAAAAGATTACTACCAATCCGACATCCACTTAAGCAATTAAAGAGAAACTGTCGGATTGCTGAAAGAAGATGAGGAAAAACTAAGTTAATGATCAATTACCAGATTTTAGCAAGATAGGCACATTTCGCTAAATTGATCACTGACAACCAGGACAACCCAAAAATTATTTTTTCAACTATTGATCGCTTAATTAATCCTGTTCCTATGAAGTGTAGCAGTATGTCAGCCATCTCAAAATGAATATATGAAGTATGAATTTTAACACCCTGGAACCTTTGTTTTTATGTGAGGAAACACAGAGAAGTTTGTCCTGGTTGACGCTGAAATGCTTGGTAAAGTTATTTCTCAGTAAAAACCTGCAACCTGCCTTTTAGATCCCATTCCCACATTCTTTTTTAAAACAGTGTATAGCTTTTTAGATGAAGACGTTCTTAACATTGTAAACTATTCACTTCAGATGGGTGTTTTCCCTGCTGCTTTTAAGACTGCCATGGTTAAGCCTCTTCTGAAACGAAATAATTTAGATGCCTCAGTACTTAGCAACTACAGAACAGTGTCCAATCTGCCATTTTTAAGTAAAATTTTAGAGAAACTTGTTTTTAATCAGTTTAATGATTTTACGGTCTCCCACAATATTTTTGAAAAATAACCACAGCACAGAGACAGCACTGGTCAGGGTTGTTAATGACCTGAGATCAAATATGGATATGAAAAAACTCTCTATTTTAGTACTACTCGATCGAACTGCAGCCTTTGATACAGTCGACCACTCAATTCTTTTAGCTGAACTTCACAGTCTGGTTGGCCTCTCTGGTACTGTTTTTAACTGGTTTCAATCTGATCTCTCTGACAGAGAATTTTATGTTGTTGTAATGGATGAATGTTCATCAAAAAGCTATAAAATGGACTGTGGTGTCCCCCAAGGTTCAATTTTAGGTCCGACCCTTTTTAATCTTTACCTGCTGCCACTAGGAAATGTCATCAGGAGGTACAGCATCAGTTTCCATAGTTATGCTGATGATACACAGCTGTACATCTCTGTGTTTCCAGCTGACTCGGGACCAATTGATGCCCTTTTAAACTGTATTTTAGACATCAAGTCCTGGATGGCAGAAAACTTTCTTCAACTCAACCAGGACAAAACTGAGGTCTTAATTACTGGTCCTGAAGCTCAGAGAGAGAAACAACGCAAAACTGCAAGAACTGTCACTAAAACCCTGTCAGCAAGTGAAAAACCTTGGAGTTATCTTTGATTCGAATCTTAGTTTTGAACCACATATTAAGTGTATAACAAAAACTGGATTTTATCATCTTAAGAACATCGCCAGAGTGCGACTGTTTCTCTCCCAAGCCAACACAGAGATACTGATGCACGCTTTTATTACCTGCAGAATTGATTACTGTAATGCTCTACTTTCTGGCCTTCCTAAGAAAAACATTGCTCAGTTACAGTTATTACAAAACTCAGCTGCACATGTGCTGACAAGGACCAAAAAGAGAGCACACATTACACCAGTTTTAAAGTCTCTGCATTGGCTTCCTGTGTGCTTCAGAATCAATTTTAAGATCCTTTTATTGGTTTATAAAGCTCTTAATGGTCTTAGTCCTACTTATTTATCAGATTTGCTTTTATCATATGAACCCTCTAGAACCCTCAGATCTTCAGGTAGCGGCCTTTTAATCATCCCCTAAGTTAGAACAAAAACCCACAGTGAGGCTTCATTTCATTTCTTCATTTCACATCTGTGGAACAGCCTGCCTGAAGACCTGAGGGCTGCAGAGAGTGTTGATATTTCTAAATGCAAACTCAAGACCTACCTTTTTAGCCTGGCTTTACCTCTTTATTTATTTTTTATGTATTATTATTGTATATTTATCTATTCATTTACTTTTATTCATCTGTTTTTCTAGCTGGCATATTCTTCTATTTTGTTACTTATTTATTTTATTTTATTTTAACTTATTTATTTACGTATTTATTGGTTGATTTAAAATTGTTTTCTATTTTGAGTTTTTATCATGCCTCTGGTGTTTCCTCACTTATGATAGCGTTTCCTCAGTTTCCTCAGTTTCCTCAGTTCCCACCTCCCTCAGTTTACAAAGTCTGCTTTACGTGTGTGTGTGTGTGTGTGTGTGTGTGTGTGTGTGTGTGTGTGTGTGTGTGTGTTTTATTGTTTTTATTGTGTGAAACACTTTGTGTTGCACTCGTTTGTATGAAAAGTGCTATATAAATAAAGTCTGATTGATTGATTGATTGATTGATTGATTGATTGATTGATTGATTGACTGATTGACATAAATGCAGAGCAGTGTGACATACTGTCAGTCACCTCATCTGGACGCACCTGCAGTGCTTGTGCTTGTTTTTGCCACTGACAGGCTCAGATTGTTATTGTAAGTGTTGTGTCTGACAACATTATAGAAAGGATCACAACAGTGAGAGACCTTATTTTAGAGAGTAAGATATGTTTTTGTTTAACCAGGAACAGATGTTTAATTGCTCTTGCCAAATTCACCAGACTCCTTTAGTATCATTGTCATGTTCATTCACAATTTACAGAAACTGAAAAAAGTTCACCAAAAATGTCTTGGTTCATCTTCCCACTGTCCCAACAAACTCTGATTTGCACCAAATAATTCCTGAATTCAGGACATATAGGAGCGAGGAGCGTGCAGCACAAGTGATGCTGGACAGCTGCTGCAGCCATATGGAGTGGAGCTCTGCAGGCCCGCTGATTTTATAACTGCATTATGGGAGGATGAACTCTTTTAATTTCTTTGACTGTGTGAAAAAAAAAATTCACACCACCAATCATGCAGAAGGACATTAAAGCCAGAATCTATCTGGTAAAACATACTCATGTGGGAATTTAGAGTGGCACACTGCACTATAAGAAAAAGGACGAATGGTTGAATATCGTACAGGACAGCCAAATCTGATTCAACTAAGGAAAATCTCTCTTATTAGGGCTATTGTCATTTCATTGTTTGTTGGTGGTAAATAACTATTCAATTAAATGATGACTACATTTACCATAAGCACTGATTGGACATCCATCTGATTACTTATATTACTCCAGGACTGTGTATGTTTCTCAGTGTCATCACAGAGTAACAAACCGAGTCCTGAGGTTACGGGTCTACCGGTTGCTGTGAACTTTGACAGTCCGGGCATTTGCCATCAGCACATCTGGACCCATGAAAAAGAGACCACTAACACTAGTTAGACACCCATCCTTTCAAGATGAGTGCTGAGTGTCTAAGGGCTGCTTATGACTCAGCATGTGTTGAGAAGACATGAATGAAAAGGGGGAAGCAGTGATAATGTTATGAGGATAGGCTACGGTGACCAGACATCCCAGTTTTAAGATGGGCGTCCCAAGTCCTGACAAATATCTGTAGAACACCAAAATATCCTTATATCCGTTTTCACCACAATTTAATTTAAATGATAATTAAATTATGCTTGTTTTCTGCACTTATACAGACATTTATTGTGTTTTGTCTCACTCAATATAAAAGTATAAACGATGCACCATACATCTGAACTGAACACTGGTTTGTCTGTATGTGTTTAAAACAATCAACATTTTTGGTGCCTTTAGAATAGACGTATTATCTGGACTTCGTCCAGATTGTGGTTAATCTGTCTGACGTAGGTTGGGCTATACGTAGCCTACAGATTTAGTTATGTCAGAGAACAATGATGTGATGTAATGTGACTCACCTGCCAGTATGCTTAGAAAAAACCTACAGTTCATGGTGGCAAGTGATGGTTATCCAAGAGCAGCAAGCATATCGACTAACAAAGCAAAGACAAAAAGCAACACATTCAGTGCATTTGTCTCCTACTATTTGCAGTCAGACACCTTACCCATGCAACAGTATGTGTCCTCGTTCAACATATTCTCTTAGCTACACAACAGAATAGAACTCAAAATTACTCTCAAAACGAAATGAAGAGTAGCGGTCACGACCAAAGTCATGTGACATTATGTATGAACAGGAAAATGCAGAGGATCAACACTTGGTATGTTTATGGCAATAAATACGATGTCATGTTAGGACAGTCAATCAACACTGCAGTCTATAGAAAGTTTTAATGCGAACCACAAAAAACTCTTTTGTGATATGAAATTCCATTCCTGTGAATGGAAATTCCTACTCATATACCCATACATACATTCATACAACTCACAGTGTCATGGGCTGGAATCCTTTGTCACAGCCCCCGCACCTGTGTGTTTGTCTGTCCTTATGTGTCTCTCTCTCTCTCTCTCACACACACACACACACACACACACACACACACACACACCACACACAAACACAAACACACACACATTTGAACTCCCTTTTGTCCTCCTCCTTTACTTCTAGAGAATTAACTTCACAAGAAATTTAAAAAAAAAATCAATTTAATCTGTGAATAAAACATTTTAGAACCTCAGCCAGATCTAATTTCTACAGCCGGTAGACTGCACCCTGAACCGACATGAACGAGGAGACAAAGGACTTCAAGTGTGTTCACGGAATGTAAAGATTGTGAGTCATAAAATCTTAAAAATCGCACTCACCTTTCAACAGCACTGAACATTTATCAACATCACCGAAATCTTGAAATCTCTAAATCGCCAATACACTTTAGCAAAGCAAGCGTAAACAAAACTAAAAAAGAAGATTCATCATGAGCGTCCTCACAAAACCAGTTCTACCTGCTATACTCTCACCCGTCAGTCCACATAGCAGTGACGAACAACGCACAGTAAAATCAGTTTATTTAATTGCTGCAGGTCATGACAGAGGAAGATTTTAGTGTGTGTAAACTTGTTCTTTCTTGTAATAGCCCTCTAATCTGATAACTGAGCCTGTTTGGATGAGCATGCCTTGATTTTCATTTGTAAAAATGACATTACCATTAAAAATAATGATTACCATTCCTCACTATTATGGAACAAATGGAAATAGTTCAGGTTGCACACATGTTAAGATGGTTGTAACCATATACCATTTTTTGTATGGCACCTTTAACAACAAGCAAGAAACAAGACTATATTGTCTTTAAAACACATTAACAAGACAAGATATACACAAGGCAATATAAAATGACATATGTATAAATAGGGTTTAAAAATAATAAACAAAAGAGTAAACAATTCCAAATAAGTAAGACAGGTTCTCAATTTTTTCTCAGCGGACACCTTACAAGATAGACAATATACTGAGCACCCCGTCATTATCCCTGCTTGTAATATTTCTGCTTTGTTATATGATAGAACACAAGAGAAATTTAAATGAAAGGTATCAGAGATGTATTAAAAAATATTTGCACCATGTTAACACAGAATGTGCAGGTGGAAAGAGAGGTTTCTACCACTGAATGGTGACGTGTAGGTGACACACCTACTTGACTAGCAGTCTGCTTCCCTCAGTTAGTTTTGTGGTTTGTGGTTTCTAATTTTACTGCTCTGTTTACAATGATGCATTCAAACACAAGCTGAAACTTGTTTGTCAGTCGACTGACAGCATATGTGGTCACAAGAATATTTTTTTAATAAGCGCACCAGCTAATATTAAATAATATTTGATTTCTATTTATTTCATTATTGTGCATTTACACATATCCTGTGCATTTGCAAGCTTACATCTGTTTCATCCTGTAACTTTAATGCACACTGATGTGACAAGGGGGAAAAACAAAACAAAAACGAATGCTTGACTGGAAGAATCTCAGCTGACTACAGGAGCACTGACTAGTGATTTAAATTACTGACTATCATGGGGCAGCCCTAATATTTATAATCCATTAACTATTTTAGATTTAAAACTCTAATTAGTATTTGTTGAAATCTTTATCTGTAATCTTTTAAAGGACCCCCTGGCAGGGTGCTACGGTCAACTCGGGGTCCCAAGACCTCTATTTGAGAACCATCAAGAGATATAAATAAATAGCCACAGATAGTTAGTTATTTGTTTTTTATTTTCTTGTTAATTTTTTACCCCGGGAACACTGAAAACTTGTGTGGATGGTTAATATCATAGCAACAGATCATAACAATACATCAAAGAGCCTATGTGACACACAAGAGGCCAGTGCAGGGATCTGGGAACTAGAGTGATGTTTTACATGTAGTTTAATCTTGGTGAGAACTTTTTCAAAACAGATGCTTTCATTGTTGCTGTATTTTAATCAGTTATTAACATTGAGCGCGTTCTTCTTTGGCACCAGAAGTTATGTCTGTTCTATTTCTAACTGGAAATTTGGCACAACCAAACAATGATTTGCTGAATAACGATGTTGGCACTACCTTTAAATGAAAATTATTATCCCTCTGCACAAGACGCACTGATCCCATCACACATTCTGAAATGTAGGAGGACAAGAACTTTCACCTGGAGTAAAGACATTTATAATTATAATGTAATTTTCAGAAAAACGAATGGCAAACATTATCATTTTTGATGAATTATGTATGCAAGTTTCAGTCTCTTCACACTGTATGGAAATAAATGGGT
>JAJHUR010099391.1:1278-25294 GCA_027495735.1 Lutjanus campechanus | reverse complement strand
CGCATCTGTGTGTGTGTGTGTGTGTGTGTGTGTGTGTGTGTGTGTGTGTGTGTGTGTGTGTGTGTTGTGTGCGTTAATCTGCTGGGGCAACTCATCTTATCCTAAATGCCATGACCAATTTCACGCTCTCACTGGAAAGGTCGTGCCACTGGTGTGTAAGTGCGCATGAGCATGTTTGTGTGTACACGGCCGTATAGTGTGTATCTGAAGTTAACCCGGTTAACCCCGGCGTAGGTGAAATCTGCTGCTGAGGCAGACTTTAGCAAGAGAGATCCTGAACAACGCTACTTAATGTCACTAGCCATCAATATCTATCACACGCAGATGCAAACAGAGAAACACATAAAGAGTCCATTTCAGAGTTGATATGCATTACACCAACCAAAAATTCCCACAAATCACATACCTGCATGATCCTATTCATCGCCTAGTTTTAATCTTACACTAGACTTAAAGGGATAGTTCAGATTATTTTAAGTGAGGCTGTATGATGTGCTTATCGACAGACTTTGTATTACCAAAATTGGAAAGGTGGTCGACAAGCCCAAAGGAGAAGCAGAGAGAAGTACCAGCACTGAAGCTAAGCAAACAGTGTTATGTAAGTCAATATCCCTCTCTAAACCAACCAAACTCCATTGGCAAAATCAGTAATTTTACATCACAGGACATGAGAAGGTCTAACGCTGCCTCAAGCTGTTAGTTTGCTAGAATGTTTTTGTGTGACTTTGTTGTTTTTAAAAGGATAGTTTGGATTCACTGAAGTCACACAATAACACAAATAAACTCAATAAAACAGATTGAGGCAGCAGTACAGTAGATCATTCCATGTTCTGTGAGGTAAAATGACTGATTTCACCCATGGAGTTTGTTTGCTTTGGAGAGAGCAATATTTGGCTCATGTAACGGCAGTGGTGGTGAAAATATTCCAAATACATCGTACACTTAAACTGGTACAGTTTTTTTTTAGAGGGACCGTTTATAAGTGGCTAAAATAAGTTTTGTTGCTGACTGTCCACAGGAGCAGCTTTGCTTCTATACTGGTGCTTCTCTCTGCTTCAAACTAATGGCAACCCCACATAAAATAATCCAAACTACCCCTTTAAACTTGTGATAAGAAAATTATCACTGCTTGTCTTCAACTGCTGTGGCAACTCGCTTAAACACATGCACACACAAACTAACACACACAATTTGTTCAGTGATGTTCACAGTCAAATCAGCCTCCAGCAGCACACAGCCTGATGTTACTATCCCCTGTGCCTTAGGGTGTGGACTAAGATACATAATCTGGCTTAAAAGAAAGGAAAGGTAGCATTGGTTATTTCTGGACCTTCCCAATGATATATTTTTACTTTTGTAACACTAATATTGGGAGACGCTTAAATCCCCAAAATGCTATTCTGAACCGTTAAATGACAGAGACAAAAAAATAGAGAGTGTGACGTGATGTACAATACAATATATGATATAGCTTTCAGACATGACTGAATCCAGACACAGAGTGACAGAATGAGAGATCAAGTCTGACACAGAGTGCACATAAGAAAGAATCAAAAGACAGAGTGAGAAAGTGGGGAGAGGGTGTGTGCGTTTGTGTGCGTGTGTGTTTAAGTGTGTGCGTGAGAGTTTAAGTGTGTGTCTTCTGAGGCCCCCGTTGATCATCTTGACACATGTCTGAGCATTTCTGTCACTTTAATGTCACTGTGGAAATTCTGCAGATTAGTACAACATCCGTCATGGTGCTAGGCCGATCCGAGTCAACAGAACGCATGCAATATTAAACGCTAATATTCCCCACAGCCTTTTATGCTCCAATATTACAGAGACAGAAGAAAGGTCCTGAATATTCACTCAGAGAGATGACATGGACAGGTTTGGGAGAAAAGTGCACACAGGCGCGCACACACACATGCACACACAAGGCTGATCACACAGAAAGGACTATTTACAGACACATACACATATTGCACACACTCCTTTACACACTAATGTCTTCTACAGAAGCATAGCTCTAGTAGAGATTAATTTACATAAAAGATACACACTACCACACACACACACACACTCAAATATATCCATATTGCTTATTTCCATCTCTCTAACACAAAAGAGCTATTTTATGTGAGTGAGAAGGAAAGAAACAGATCGGGAGGACAGAAAGACACGAGACGGGGAGAAAAATGGAGGAAAGCAAGGGATGAAACATGAGAAACAGAGGCAAACAGGAATGAATTAAATACTTAGAAAGCGAGGCAATAAAGAGTGAGGGGGAGTAGAGTGAAATGAAGCGAAAGACAAACAGAGAGAGAAAGAGAGCTGATTAGAGATGCATGCTGAGGGAATGTCATTGTTCTAGTCGATTTGAGACATTATTTAAACTGAGACCCCGGAGAGAAAGACAGAGTATGAGAGAGAGAGAGACAGTGATCGACAAAGAGAAGAGGATGGAGGTGGGACAGGGACCTAGAGAGAGGAAAGAGAAAAATTATTTATAAAAAGAGAAATAGACAGGCCGAGAAAAAGAAAGAAAGGGGCAGAGAGATTTTTTCTCTGAATTAGTCTGGATGATTTCAGATATCTGACCATATTTAATATTTTGTATGTGAGCGAGTGTATGTAGAAGTACATTCTAAGATAACTTTTATTTTTGTGTGGAGTTCATGTAAGAGAAGAAACTTAAATGTAAGACAGTGTGTAGGAGGGTGTTTGTTATTTCAGTTTGAGAGTAAGCAAGACAAGCAATTGAACAGCTGCTGGTTGACAGCTGTACTTCTCCATTGATGTCCTCTGTAGCCTCTGTCTGAAACACACACACACACACACACACACACACACACACACACACACACACACACACACACACACACACACACACACACACACACACACACACTCACTCACACTCTAATACTCTGACACGGGTGTATGAATGATACATAAGTAGTGAATAATGCAGGCTGTCCTGTGCTACAGTGAGGTGGAGCAGTCATACTGAACTTTTCACTGCTGACCGACTGCAGCTTTTGTTGGGGTGATGCCTACTATTACCTGGCAAGTTGTATTAGCTTTGTTGCGAGCAAAGGCCCAGGTCCTGAGGTGGTGGTTAACATCAAAGACTGAAATCAAATCAGAAGCTCACATTCTGCAGCGTACCAGTGTGTGAATATTTGCTGTTATATCATACCTGGGGGTGCCAATGATGATACAAGAAGATTAAAGTGACCAGAGGCAAACATAATCAGCTGTTAAAGGAAATAAGATGCTTTTGATCAATCATTATGTTTTAGCTCAAATGTAAACTGTCATGCATTAAGGAACAGGATTTCACACAGACTTCAAACTCAGTTCAGTTTTTTCTGTTTCTCAGTTTTTTTTAAATTTATTTTTAAACCATGCGTATATGTGTGTGTGGAGAAAGGGGGGCAAAGTGAAGACAGAAAGAAAAGGAAGTGATTTAAGAGTAGACAGTATGTTTATAAGGTGCTGAATGTTTTAGATCATGTTTTGAAATAGCATGGTTATCATCAATACTGATTATAGATATATCGCAACTGTTCTAGCCTTGAAATAAGAAGATTTAAAACAACCAAGAGGACAACAGGTTGTGTGAATTATGCAAATTATAAGAGGTTCACATCACATTTTCTTCTGTATTGTCCTTATTATGATGAGTTAAGAATATCTACATCACATGAAATGTCTGTTCAAATTCCAGAAATGTTCTGGTGCACTAACAAGGGCAGAATGGAAGGGATGTTTTATTTTATTTTAATGTTTATAAGATTTTGTTTACATAAAAGTTAACTACATTTAATTTTTGTAGTCAGCATTCAGACAGCTCGGCTACAGTCTTTTCAGCTTTGAGTGGATCTTTTTTTTCAAGTGAAGAAAACAAGTGAGGACTATTAGACTTATTAGAAGTGACCTACTGTAAATCTTATTGAAAATGTCTGAGATTTAGGTCACTCCGGCAGACACCACATATTCAGTTACCATAAATCACAAAACCCTTACAGGAGTCCTGTGCCAACAGGGCTGATGTCAGCTGTTATTTACAACTTTAACAACATACAGTGTACTACCTTATTAAGCAGCCTGGCCGCACTGATAGCTGTCCATTAACTAAAAAGTCAGGTTCAATGCAAAAACGCCTGATGCTGATATACAGCATGTATCCAAAAATATTGTAATCAACGGGACTTAATAAATTCCTCAGCAAATGAGAAATAAAACATAATAAAACTAGACAAAAAAGAAGGACAAGAGAGAGATTCTAATGCGTGTGTGTGTGCGTGTGTGTCTGTATGTGTGTGAAATTTATTAGAGAAGTCCTCTCCATGTCGTTAAGATGGAAACTGCTTAATTAAGACCATGAGGAGATTCTCCCCAGGGGGACTCCTCTGTGCTCAGTGTGTGTGTGTCTGTGTTTGTATGCTTGAATGTAATATGAGCCATCTGATACTGGATATCTGGATCTATTGATAACTGGGAATAAGATTCCCCAGGAAAAGCAAATAAGTGTAGTACCACATTTGTGTGTAAATAGGTGGAACTTGTGCGGCAACTCCCTAATAACAAAACATGCTGTCTGAAACACTAACACAGGGTGTGTGTGAGGTCCACTACTGCATCACATGTACAAATGAGGTTAACATTAGAAACTGGTTTTACAAGCTTTTGTGATCACGTTTGTTACTCACATTGTTTCCCTCTGTATGGCTCTCAGGCAGACACAGACAGCGGTAGGGTGTCACGCTGGCATCACAGTGGTCAGCATGGCCGTGACACTCACACCTGGGCAGATGACAAAAAGGAGGGAAAGATCAGTATGGCAGAACCTCAAAACTGCATTGTACAAATTTGATCATTAAAATATTTCTTACACATGAAAACAAAACAAATGCAACAACACAAAGGTAGGTAGACAACATGATGGAAGCTCTCCCTCCTTCAGAGTTTCTGTTGCCACCACCTCCATCCCTGTCCATGAAACAGCAGTCGAGCCATTAGGAAGTTCCCATTCAACATTTATAAATGCCACCCTGAGAATTATCAGAGCAACATAACATGTAGCAGACAGCCCTGTCTCTCTGTCTCTATCTCACGTGCGCGCACGCACACATGCACACACGCACACACACACACACACACACACACACACACACACACACACACACACACACACACACACACACACACCTATGGACAATCATTCTGCACTGACCATTATGTACCAGTGAACACAAACAGTGGACTTTTATTCAGGTATATGTGCATCAACAAAAGAAATTGCTTTACTATACCAGAAGAATGAGGATACAAGTGCATTTTAAAATCGGTTAAAGTCCTGGTCAGGGGAGTTTTTTGGGGACTGAAATTTTAAAAAGGTTACATAAAAGTTAATAAAAAACTATAACTATATATAACTATAAGCGCTCCTGTAGCTCAGTTGGTAGAGCGTACACCCGATGTGCTGAGCGTACACCCGATGTGCTGAGGCTATCAGTCCTCTGCAACAGCCACCAGTTTGACTCCCACCTGTGGCCCTTGGCTGTGTGTCATCCCCTCACATACATTCACAAGAGTGTCTTAAGGGATGATTTATAGCATGATTTAAAGCATGACCAACAGTAGACCTCAAAAATTCCCTTGTTGGCTTGCGGGTCAGCTGTTGGTCAGGACAGTCATTTGATTAGATTTTTTTTTTTTTTTCAAATATTCAGATAGTTGTTTTTTCTCTTTCATTCTTCCATCTTTCACTTCTTGTTCTCTTTATACCACTTACTGTTAGAAACTGGCTTAATTTTCTCCATTTCTTGTTCAGTATTTCTGATTTTTGACAGCCTACACGTTTTAGCCTTGCTGGCTTTGCGATCTTTTACCTCTCCACTGAAGTAAAACAGAAAAAAGAGACAAGAAAAGAGCTATCCAACTTACATGCCAAACCACATTCAAACAGTCATTCCCCATGTGTACAAACAACAAAGACACAAGTATCAGTAGAGGCCAAGGCAGGGACCTTTTACCCTGAGTGGGGCACTAGTAGCATTATCACCCTTTTCGTCCCTAATGAAGTGCAATGTCGTATCCCAGGATGTTTTGATTCAATAATTACAGTGAAATATCTTTAGGATCTTTTTATGATACCCGAAGGATAAAAAGCACACAGGCCATGATAGTAAATATATTGAATAATAGCCTTCTAGCCTAAATATGCCACACTGATAATGCAATAGTTTTAATAAACATCACTATGAATACAATGTACTAACATTGTACATATGAAGAATAAGGCCATAATAGTTGACACTACATTCCCAGTCTGTGTAAATAAATTATTTTAAAAAATAGCTATATTGATAAACTGGCTGTGCCAATAGCAGGATATGGTAGATATTGGAATTGGTGTTGGGTAATAAGTAACAAGAGTACAAGAACAGAAGGCCAAGGAAAAAGCCCTTATAGGGGCCCTTATCTTATCTTGAAAAAAACTTTTTTTTAAAAACTTCAATAAAGGTTGAGCCATAAAAACTACTTTCTATATTCAAATACTACAGAGTTTTATAAAAATAAAAAAAAAAACATGACATTTATATGCCACAATATCATGCAGCAATGTCATGTAATGTAAGAGGGACTTTGCTCTAATACATATGACATGAATGCAGACCTACAGAAAGATGCACATACTGAAGTTATGAGCATACTCTGTCTTCCCAACACACCTATTTACATGGTTTATAAAGAATGAAGAGAGAAGAGGTGGAATAAGAATGAAAGAGAGGAGACGGGGAGGGATGAAGAATGCACAGATGAGATTTCAGCAGCTCGAAATCTCTGTTTCTCCTACTTCAGTGTAACAAGCTACTAATTAAAACAGCTTAGAGGGAGGGGGGAGGGAGAGACAGAGTTAGAGATGATTGCCTCCTGCATAATCCTATAATTACCACAGTCATAAAAAACAGTCACTCTGTCAGTCTAATGAAGAGATGTGTTCACAATTACTCTCAGAAAGCTCTGCTGAAACTCAACAGTCTGTGTCAAAATATTTTTTCTAGATGTCGAACTGTGCTCACACATTTTTAATAAATCAACACTGAAAAGATCTTCAAGTGTTTCTTTCAGCCAATTACACCACTTAAATACAGTTTTGACAAGTGACTGAAGTAACTTTTAACGAACAAAATGTGAATTATGCTACATATGGTGGTACCTCTACATTAACTGGTGAAATTGTGAAGACTTACAGAAACATTTGAAGACACTTAAATTCATTGCCATGTCCAAAAGTGCCAGAATTTCAGTTTATAAGTATGAAATAACAACAAACCTGTATTTTAAGATATAAAAGCTATATTTAGCTACATTTGAAGTATGGCATTTCAAATTTCTCCTTCTTAGTGTGAAATTTAAGTTCTTCAAGACAAACCCTAGCTTTTCATATCCTGAAGAAATGTTTCTAATGACTAAAACTCTAACACCATCAACAACTTTCAGAAACAGATAAGATACAGTAAATCTCTGTAGAAATATTTATAACTCCTCACCTGCCACTAATGGTGATCTCACTGATGGCATAGTGTCTGTGTCGCTGGTTCACCCCAGCTGCTCTGGTGTGGTATTGTCCTCTCAGATGTATCCTGACCTGGGTGGCATGTACCATCTTCTGCAGGGCAGGATTGTTGTAGAAGTCATTATAGCCAGGCCTCAGGTTTGGCTCTGGGGTCAGCAGGCTGAATGTGATGTTACCTCCTGAGTAGGGCACGTCACTGGAATAAACATAAACACATATGAACAAGAATAAAGAACAGAACAAATAACGATTCAACAAAATGTTTGTTTGGTGATGAGTTTGAGATTATTATTTTTTATCTTTAAAAAATACTCAACCTAGCAGTGTTGCAGTGGTGTAACAACATTCAGCTACAGTACAGAAACACCAAACTAGGTCTGAAAAAATTAGAAAAAGTGTCAACGTCACACTGTCTATCCACCAGAGAGCACACACAAGGTTTTTTTTTTTTTCAAATGTAATATGTTCTGCTTTTTAGTGTGTATCTTCTGCATCAAGACAGATATTTATGTTATATGTTTGTTTCTCTCCCTGTAGCAGCCTCCTCCTCTGTCTTCAGGTAATACCGAAGGACTTATTCAGGCCACTTCTCTTTTGCAGGTATGTGTGTGTATTTATGTTCGTCAAGCTTTAAACATACAATAAACATTGTGTACGCAATATCACACGTTTGTGTTTGTGTCCATGTACGTCTATTTTGGTGCTGCATCCTTTGCGTCTGTGTGCATGTGTTTAGTGTTTCTGAGTTTGGAGTGCTTACGTTCTAATAGATAAGGTCACAAAAACTTCTAGTTAGGCCACTTATTCAGGCACTTACCGCCTCTTCTAACAAATTTCCTGGGGGAAATTCTGCAGTTTGAAATTTAAAGTAACTGAAGACCAAACAAACTGCAGCTACAATTTTTTCATTTTTCGTTTTCTGGTTTAACTGGGTGATTCTGAACACAAACTGTTAGGACACACACTGGAAGAGACAAGAGCTACCATCTTGGTTTTGCCTGTGATGTGTGATTGACAGGTCACTAATTAGCTAGACAGACTTGCTGAGAGAATGGCTACCTGTAAACCTCTGTATAAAGTTCAACAGTTATAACAGGATACAGAATATAACAGGAGAAGCCTGTCAACCTGGAACAACCTGACTGGAGCATAAAAGATACAAGCAACTTATTAAAAACAGTACTAAAAACAGATATATATATATATATATATATATATGCACATAAGGATATTTATATGCAGCACTCATTTCAGTCAGAAAACAAAGAACAAAACAAAATCATGTGAACATCATGAACTGACTTGAATTCAAGAACTGAACTGTATAATACTACAGCTGTAAGAGCACCACACATACTTCATTTCATTGTTACAGCAATAGCTGTAGAAATATGAAATGAAAACAATTTCAATGTTAGCCATAGATCAACTTGTATCCATGGGTGTATTCACACCTTGCTTATTTGGACCAGTTTTTTCTAAACCTGGAGTGTCCCGCCCACCCTGGGTTCACACTCAAAGGCTGCACATCTTCTAATAAGATGCATCAGGACATTGTTTTATAGTTACAGTCTAAATGCTCTCTGGAACCAGACATTTTGTTCATTTCTTAACCACATAAACACAATAAAAAACAATTACCAATACACACTGCTGGTGAAGAGGGGAAAAAAGGAGGAGGAGGAAGCGTTTTGAGGCAAATCTTCCCGATAATATTTCTTACCCATTAGGGAACATCTTGCTCATGCATGGCATTTGTTTACAACTTTCGTGACACTCTTGAATGTTGCCTTGTGAACACAAATGTACCAAGGGGCAAATGCAACAACTGTACTGAATTAGTCCCTAAATTATAGGGAATAAAACAGTGGTAAAAACAGTTGTATTACAGGTCTAAATTCCCTAAATTCATTATGTTTCAACTTTGCCATTTATTGCTGTGGGCAATGCAAAAATATTGGTTAGCTTGTTTCTGTACATGTAGACAAGATGCAAAAGGATCACTAACAGCATTTCTGGAGCAGCACTCTAATTGACTGGCAAGAAAACACCTGAAATGACTGAGGCGTGCTTAAATTTATCTTGCCAGACACTCCAGCAGGCTCTGAGGAGGTAATGTCTCTGGCGGGATTAAATAAATCTTGCGAGATAAAAAAACATAAATCTTGCAAGATCAAAGACAGTGCTCTTTTTGATATAATTATAAACCACTAATGTCACAGAGTGTGTTATTATGTTGCCAATGTGAGGTTCACTTGCTCTCATGCCAATTTAACTAATACATCTAACTGTGCCAGGAAAGGTTGTATGTGATATAATTTGTCAGTCAAGTGAAAAATAAGCAATGACTACATGATCTGTGATCTATTCATACCTGTTCTATCTAGTGCCAACCAAGGCCTCGATACAAGCAGCTATGCCAAGATTTAGTGTGTGAGATTGTGTGTGTATGTTAACACTATGTTCCAAGCTCCATTCTCTGTCTAGTGCCAATCGAGAGCCTGTTAGCGGTCATGTGCCAAGGCAACGCTGTAGGTGGTTAGCTTTATAAATCAAATCACTGTGAGAGTGCCAGAGTGTGTGTGTGTGTGTGTGTTAACTGCATGTGTGTAATGGGTATGTTTCTGATTTCCTTTGATTTCTCTTCACTGTTTTGTGTGTGTTAGCACTAGCATATACAAACACGTGCATTCATCAGTGTGCATTTGTGTTTGTGTTCATCTTTATTTAGTCTTGCCAGTAATTTCTGTGTAATCGTCTCTGCCTCGGAGGCCATGGCCATCCAATAGCATCACACAGCAAAAGCATGTGGTTCTGCTCTCGGGAGGATGTCCCAGACAGAATGAAACTGTTTGAGGAGTTAATTTCAGCTTTTCTACATAAAGAGGATTCAAAGCAGTTTCAAATTACATGAATCAACCTGTGACTACTGACATCTCTATCTTTATCTGACCGATTACACAGTAAAATTTAACACCAGCACTCAGAATCCTGCAAGTCACAAAATATGCATTTGCCCTCCCTGGTGCCAGATGGAAAATGTCTTTGTCAAAAAGAAGAGTCTAGTTTTCCAAGAAAAACAAGTTCCTGGACAAGTTCCTATTTTTAAAAAAGTAAATGAGAAGCCAGTGTGCATGGTGTGTTCACAGAACCTTTCAATGCTCAAGGAATATAATATTTGGTGCCACTATCAGACTCATCATAGCAAAAAAATACAACACCTTGCAAGGACAACTGAAGAAGAGAAGAGAAGGGAACATAGAAGATAAATGAACTTTTGGCAGGTTTAAGGAAACAGCAATCTTATTTCAGTCACAGCTGAGAGCTCGGCAATGCTCCTGTGGAAGAACTTTATTGTTAAAGAAGTGGCATCAGCATCCAAGCCATAGCCTACTCTGAGGGTGAGTTTGTGAAGACATACATGCTTAAGACTGCAATAATCATGTGCCCCAGCAAAAAAAAAGTTCATTAATTGAGAACATTTTCTGAATGCACTTGCACTTACATACTAAACAAATTTCTTTTTAAATGTTGTTGCTTCCAGGTCATTATGCAATGGTTTTACTGGAATGGACCACTCATACTGGGCTGTTTGTGGCCCATGAACTAAAATGAGTTTAAGGCCCTGCTTTAACATATACAGTATGTTTGGGCTTTTTAAATTATTATTTCACATTATGTGAACTTGAGACAAATATAATTTACAGTATATATTTTTTCTCTCTTCTCTAATTCAGTGTATACTGAATGGTAATAGAGTAAGGTCAATAATACTGACTTTTTTCCCCACACATTCACACGTGGTACCTACCTGGGCAGCTGCAGACAGTTGACTGAGTCTGGTCTCAGTAAAGGCCCATTGTTCGGCAGCTGAAACACACTGCAGTTTCTGGCCATATACTGCCAGTCCAACCAGGGCTGGTCTGTGATGGTGCCACTCTCAAGTTCTGTCAGGTCAAGCCTCCGTCTTTGGATCAGAACTGACTCAGGCAAGAGGCCACCAAACTGAACTATAACATAGAATACCTGGAGGAGAAAGGGGTACAAGTTAGCATGTGAAGAAACAGATGTACAATACAGGTCCACCTGTACAATGTAACACAATCTAAAACACCAGGCAATGCATCCTCCCATGGTGAAGCTTTAAATGTTCAGAGTTTGTTGACACTGTGTCAGACATATTTATTCATCTCAATAGTAATTATCCAAACCATAGTAGTTTAGTTTTAGCCCTTACACAACAAATAGACACATATTTACGCAAACAAACACACACACACACACACACACAAGGAGTGTCCTGTAACACATAAACCATGTGCGTGTCTGTGTGTAGGTGTGGGTATGTGTGTTAAGTGTTATCTGCCCCACTACAGTGTGGGCTGGGACACTGGGTTACACAGCAGGGAGCGCATTAAGCCACCACCGCTGCGCAAACCCACACGCACACACACGCTAACACACATTCCCCGAACTTCAGAAAGTGTCTTTTATCTGGGGACTTGAGTTGAGCTACCACGTCAGGACAGCTCCCAAAATCCTGCCCACACTCACATACACACTTCAGAGAGAAGAGGGACGAGTCTTTTGACAGCCCCAGTGTCGACAACGCCCAAATCCACCAATCTCTCTCTCTCTCTCTCTCTCTCTCTCTGCCCCCCTGTCTGTCTCTCACTGCAGTGCTTAGAAAGAGGATGAAACTACTGTCCGCTGCACATACAGGTGCAACGAGATAGATACTGTACAGTGTTTGTATTGTAGCATTTCAACTCTACGCTCCATAAAGATGGAATTTACTGTAGCTGAGTGACCAAACCACAGTATGAATGAGCAGGTACGGAGGCTGATAGACCATTTAAACAACAAAATGACCCAGAATGACCCACATTTGCTGTCAATCTGACTGAATCAGCAAGTGTTATCTGACATTGTCTCACAACCCAGACCAGGGTTTCATGCAGATCTCACACTGAATCTCAAATGAAGCATCTATCCATCCATCCATCTACCTATAGCGATGGAAGATAAGAAGAATCTTAGATAACATCTTCAACCACTATTGCACTATTGTAAATACAAACAGAATGCAATGATTTGCAAAAAAAACAACTCAACCTATATTCAATTGAGTACAATACAAAGACAAGATATTTAATGTTCAAACTGATTTTGAATTTATTGGGTTTTTTTTGGAAATACACACTCATTCTCAATTTGATGCCTGCAACATGTTCCAAAAAAGTTGGGACAGGGGCATGTTTACCACTGTGATACATCACCTTTTCTTTAATAACAATCAGTAAGCATTTGGGAACTGAGGTCACTAATTGCTGATGTTTTGAAAGTCAAATTCTTTCCCACTCTTGCTTGTTTTACAAGTTCCAATGCTCAAGAGTCCAGTTCATGATGCATTTCATAATGCACCACACATTTACAGTGAGAGATAGATCTGAACTGTAGGCAGTTTTGGTCTTGGTTGTATGCAGAATGTGTCTTGGCATTGTCTTACTGAAATGAGCAGGGACATCTCCAAAGTCTGTCTGTACCTTTGTGGACTCATCTGATCACAGCACACTTTTCCACTTTCCATCAGTCCATCTCAGATGAGCTTTGGTCCAGAGAAGTCAGTGGTGTCTCTGTATGATGTTAATATACGACTTGCATTTGTAGATGCAGCCACAAACTGTGACTGACAACAGTTTTCCAAAGTATTCCCGAACTCAACTAGTGTCCTTTATACAACTATGTGGGTTTTTAATGCAGAATGTAATGCAGTGCTGCCTGAGGGGTCAAAGATCACGGGCATTTAACGTTGTTTTTTGGCCTTGCCCCTTGCAGAGATTTCTCTAGATTCTCTGAATCTTTTATTAATATTAAGGATTGTAGATGGTGAAATCCCCAAATTCCTTGCAGTTTTGTGTGGAGAAAAAATGTTCTTAAACTGTTGGGACCCATGCAGCTTTCCACAAAGTGGTGAACCTCATCTCATCCTTGCTTGTGAAAGACTGAGTCTTTTGAAGATGCCCCTCTAATACCCAATCATGTTATCAATTAACCAGTTTACTTGTCAAATGTTCCAAACAGGTACTTTTTGAGCATTCCTCAACTTTCCCAGTCTTTTGTTGCCCCTGTCTCAACGTTTTTGTTTCAGGTATCAAATTCAAAACGAGTATATAATTACATGAAACAATAAAATTTATCAGTTTGAACATTAAATACTGTATCTTGTCTTTGTACTGTGTTCAAATGAATACAAGTAAAAACATATTTGCAAATCACTGCATTCAATTTTTATTGAAATTTTACACATTTACATAAACTTTTCTGGAATTGGGGTTGTACTTTAACAATGTCTGTATATGGGCTTGGTTGCATGTGTGTATTACTAGATGTGTTACCTGGTATTGCCCATTAGTCAAATCCACGGTAATAGTGACTCCTTCATCCAGTTCCTGTGTTGTCATGATCTTAGAAAGCCATGTGGTGCCCATGTCCTGGTCATTGATATAACTGAGTGGATGGGCATTAAGGTTGAGTCTTAAGACTCTGTCATTGGTGGTGTCATCCATACCACTGGGAATACAGTATCTGTTAACAATAAGAGTTTATGTTTTTAGGAATGTTAACTGTTATATTAAATTAAATTGTGAGAACATTGGTGCTCAGCAAAGGACTGAACAGTAACACTAAAGGGTGACACTATAGAGAGCCAGTGAGGAATAACAAAAGTCACATGCAAAAATACTGATAATACTAAAATGTTTAAATAAAAGTCCACAATGATTTATACATAAGAAGTTGTGATACTGTACCTCTCAACTAACGGGTGAACTCTGGGATGACTGGAAGGACAGCGACACTCTGATTGGGCATGAAGCTCAGGCAGGATCCCTGAGTACACCTCCACTATTTCCCTGTTAAAACAAAAAACAGCTGACTATATTTATGTACAATGCAATACTGAAGCAAAATATAATCCTATGTATAGTAAACTGTATGACATTAAAATAAACATTGCTTGATGGTTTAGCAGTTTTATGACATTTTATAAAACCCGAATTCCACTATAACTATGTTTTATAACCACAATAATAAAGGAACAAATTTAATGTAACAGTTAATACAATTGAAGTTGTTTAGTGGTTGTGAATATGAACACAAATGACAGTGACCGACAAATTTAGAGGAAGTCTTAATGCACCTGCTGATGGGCCTTTGACTGAACATTTAGTGCAAAGTGGAAAATCAAAGGCATAATTTGAAAACCCAGTCTTTCATTTTGTCTTACCCCAATCTTGATGAGAGGAACTTGTAAGCTCCAAGTCCTCAGTACATCACTGGTAAGCAAAACACTAATTGCCTTGTATTGAATTCTCAGGAAAATCCTCTGGAAGCAGTATGGATCTTAAGATGCAACGATTAGCCTTCCCCTTCTTTCCTCTAACCATCTTTCCCTTTATCACTCCATACTGCTCCTCTTTCCTTGTTGCTTTAATCTATACAGTGTTTCTGTCTAGTTCTCCTAATTTCTATATCTTCCAAACTGTTCAATCAATCTATAGCTATCAATTCACCTTTTCTTGTGTCAATCACTGTTCCCTTTTCCTCAAGCTGTTCCTTTCAAAATACTCATTTCCTTTTATCCTTTTTGAATCCTCCCTCTTTCTCTCTGTCTTGCTCTATCTAACTCACCTGTTGGTCAAAGTGGCAAGATAAAATCTAAAGTCCTGCATCCGCCCAATGAACTGATTAGACCCTGGAGAGATGAAAAAAGAGGAGAAAAGAAAATAAAGAAGGTGTTAATGGGTTTGTACTGAAGGCAGTGAGTGAGAGGATTTCACAGTATTTAGTAGATTATCTTATCAGTTTCTTGATACCAGCTGAGTGAGGCTTGCCCACAGCTGCTTGTAATGGCCAAGTTCATGATACAAAGCTGAACAGGATCCACAACAGTTTACATTCCACATTCCATACTTTCCACTAGAGAGCAGCAAGGCTTATGAAGACAAAGTCATTAGTTTGGGGTGAGGCCAGGGTCAAAACCGGTCTGTCTAACGGATAACTAGGTATTACCCATTTGCCTCACCCATTTTCACTGAGGAAAACTGTGCCTCACAGGGTTTAATCATGAGTGTGTTTCCTCTTAACTGAACTGATTCTTGTCTTGTCACTGTATATACTGCTAACAATCTTTTTGTCTAAACTCTGGAGAAGAAGGTATTTAGCAGGATTTATTTCTTATTTCCATTAGAGATTAATGTGCTAATGCTTTCTTGATTCATTGATTAATTGTTTCATCTATAGATTAGGGCTGCAGCTAACAATTATTTTCATCATCAATTCATCTGACGATTATTTTCACAATTAATCACTTCATCATTTAGGTAATTACATCTCAAAAAAACAACACAAACCCACACACTCTACATTTATAATCAAAGAGGTCCAACAAAAGTGTCAAATCCATACATTTAAGAAGCTGGAAACAGAAAATGTTTGACATTTTTGCTCAAAAAACGATCAATCAATCGACTAATTGTTGCAGCTCTACTACAAATAAATTGAGAAAAATGCCTATCATAGGATTCCAGAGCCAAAGGTGACTGCTTCAAAACTTTCACTTTTAAACCCAAGGATGTTAAGTTTACTATCGTGTAAGACAAAGTAAAGCAGAAAATCTACTATTGGCATTTCTGTTAAAAAATGATTCAACCAATAAATCAATTCCCAACCACTGAAGATGAATCCTCTGCTTATCCACTAATCGATTAATTCCCTTTTTTTAACCATACTAAATGTGTAAATTGGTCTAATGCGTGACACAACATATTTTAGTAGGAAAAACAGGGAGAGAGAATAAAGCTGGCTGGCTGATGTTGAGAAGACAGGATTTGCAAAGAGGTAAATGGAAAGATGTTGGACAACAGATTCCACATACTGTATATCAAATATGCCAACAAGTCTTTTTATCAAGCAAACATACACTGGAATATCTCAAACATATGGGCACAATGTCCAGACAGACATGTGGACACTGGACTGCGCACAAAAAACACCATCAAACACATAAATGAATATAAATGAATACAGTCAAGCCCCCAACACATCCCCACACACAACCATATACAGTATATGTGACAATGTTGGACAGAACATAAGAGACCAACACAGATGTTGATGCTGGTCCAAAGAGAGCCGGAGTCTTTTAGTGTCCAACAAACTTCTGTCTAGTTTGACAACAACTCTTAGAAGGCAGATAAACGTCTCTAAGCATCGACAGAACCCCTGCCATGCCTAGCTTTGTCTGCGAGTGTGTGTGTTAGAGGCTTTACTGTGTCTATTCCAAAAAAAACATCCTTACTTTAGAGAAAGAGAGCGTATAAGTGTGTGTGCATGAATGTGTGTATTTGCATTTGAGACAGGCTTTGCCATGTTTGGCCCAACTACAATGTGAGCATGTGTGTGTTGGGGGTGTGTGTATGTGTGTGTAAAACAGAGAGAGAGTGTTATGGGATGTAAGTGTGTTAGAACAGTGTGTGGTTGTGCAGCCTTAGGCTTTGGCTCAGGATTTCTTTAGCGTGTGGAAATGGGATTATGCCTTCCTCTGAAAAGCACTCTCCCTATTGTTACTGGGATGATGCAAGGTATAAGCCTTAATTCTCTCTTCTCTGTGTAGGTCTCTGTCTTCTCTCTGTGTTTCACTTTCTGTCATCGCTCGCTCTCAGTTTCCTCTTCAGTATTTTAGAATTGTTAGAACTGATGACAGTTAATACAGGCAACTAAGTGATATGTGTGATTTTTTTCTCTGTGTCCTTCACTGGTACTGTCATTCTCAATATTTAAGATAATTTTACGATTTTACTTTAATAGAAAAACCAGCAGTCATCAGTGACTGTGGTTTAATACTCCAAAATCCAAAATACACATTTTTCCTCTTACCTGTTGTTATTAAATATGCTACTTATCCATTAAAATTGTTCTGAGTTTTGGAGAGCAAAAAAATGGAAAACTCAAAACCATTGTCTCTTTCCAGAAATCATGACCTGGCTCTTGTTGTGAGCAGTAGGAGCATGTAGGAACTATTTTCTTTCCACCGCATTACACCGGCCAACTGTATCACTCCACAGAAGACAGCGTGCATCTACACTTCAGTTGGATTATTAACATTAATGGGGTCCTCCTCAATGAAGCTGTACCCTCTTGCTCATGAGTAAATGTACAATTCCTTAAGTGCAATGATACAGTTGGCAGGTGTAGTTTGGTGTGTATACAACAGAGGAGCTACTGATGTGTCAGTTTACAGTGAGACCAAACAAATTCACATTTTTAGTGGCCTTTTCCATTGTGCCATGAGCAACACAGATCTAATTTCATGCTGTGCTCTGTGCAAGCACGTGCAAATTTCTTTTTACTTTTTACACGTCTTTACTTTACAACAGGGAACAGTAAAAGGAGTTATTACCTTACTGAGTTAAATGTATGTAACCTGTTCCCAGCAGCTGTTTTTTCTTGAGTTATTACTCCCTGCAATATTTAATACTGATCCACTGTCAAAAACGGACCAAGTCTAGTTTTGTAGATGCATTTCTGAACTTTGGCGCAACACATTGGGTTTCCTATGACTGCTTCACAATTAAAGCCACTGCTTTTAATGTGAGGAAGCAGCAGCAAGACATGTTTGCATTACAAGTAAAAAAAAAAAAAAAAAAAAAAGCCATAAAAGATTGTAACTTTAAGATCACAAATTGTCACAAATCTGTGGCCGGTCAAACTCATGATTTGAAACAACTCGATCATCATCTTGACTATTGATCCAAATCAGTTCTCAAAGTAATCATTTATCATCTGTTATTATCAGCTGATTCACAGCAATTCAGTACCGTTTGATACAACTGATCATGCTACCCGCATCAGCTACTTTAAAAACATGGTTGACAGTTAAAGCTCTGCTCTTGACAACTTCTTGCTGTACTCAGGCACGCAGTTTTCAGTTAGCTGGGTCCCCTCCAAAAACAGACATAGTTGTTAATCAATGCATCTGATCAGCATTCGCATAATCAATCCACTGATCAGAATTCTAGACACAGCCCCCAGGTTCAACAACAACCCCCCCACACACACACACACATGCCCCCCCCCCCCCCCCCCCCCCCCCCCCCCCCCCCCCCCCCCCCCCCCCCCCCCTCTCTCCCTCTCTCTCTCTCTCTCTCTCTCACACACACACACACACACACTTTCTCTCTCTTTCTCTCTCCCGCAAGCCAATCACTCGTATTGATCACTACCACTGATGTGATCTTCAGCTGATCAGATGCTACCTGCCGTGAACTAGGGATCAATGCCTGATAAACGAGAAGAAAAACACTCGTTTATCACCCTGGAGATGAACGGATATCATTTTTCTCTCAATTTCTCTCCTATTGACTCTGAGACGGCTCGTAGGCACCACCAATCAATCACAGATGTGTAGTTGAAGGGGGGATAAAGGCTGGGAGGAAAAAAAGGTGGAGTGGTCATTGACACCATATTTAGATATACAGACAAGATAAACTACAAGGTAATTTTTCTCCACGAGCAGGGAAAAAAAAAACAGATGGTGGTCCCTGTTAAAGAGGAGGATTGTAGGCAGAGCTGATTAGAGTCTTCTGCTTAAGTTTTAAACATTTTCAAACACTGATAACTGATTCCTGTTTCCTGGAATGACAGTATTGGATTTTACCCACAAATTTAATTTAATTTAATGTAACTTAATATGTGTTTACTGGATCTAAGGCATCTGTAAAACAATGCAATTTGTTACATGTCAAAAACAGAAAAACAAAAATACTTGTTTACAAAAACACAGACATCTTTACCATTAGAGCTGAGTCCCACCCACATGGCACCATCTTCACTGATATCAGAGAGCCTGGCGGTCAGAGATTGTGTGTCAAATGGTGTCCCATCCTCCTCAAGCCCATTCAGGAATAGACTCGCCCGTCTGTCATGGACCTGGAAATTAGCCAGAGTGAGACATCAGTCTGTGCTGACCAGCATGAATTCAGTATTTACTGTGTGTATTTCCAGCTTTGTGCAATGAACACTTGCGGTTGCAAATTTTGTGCATTTTCCTTAAATCAATCAATTAATCATTATTAATATCTTATTAAGATACAAAAACCTTTTTTTCAGTTTAAGCTTTATTTAAACAATTCTACTGGCACAACCCTGCAGTTGTATGCCTCTGCCAATCAGACAAATTCTAGTTTACATTTATGTCTTTATAACATATGTAGTAAAAACTTTAAAGGAATTTAATAAAAAGGTTTTCAGTGTATTTTTATCACTATAATCACACGTGATTCCAGTTAATAACTTCCAATGCGAAGCATGCTGTCTTTACTTCAAGACTATTTTTACAGAGGAGGAGCTTCAAGTTTTGCTCAACATTGTTAGGTCACAGTGAAACTGACTTTTGAACTTTGACCCAAAAAAATCTAATCAGCTAATATATATAATTCTTAATCAATTAAATCATTATCACATCCCTAATATCAACCAATCAGAATTAACTACAAGTTGTTTCCCCTTTTCAGAGCAGCTTGAACATGCCCTGCTTAGGCACAGAGCCACTGCAGGGGGGCGTGGATGACCAGGAGAGGCATAGATGACCAGGAATGAATATGATTTGTGTAGGAAAAATAAACAAGAGTTTGCTGATGCTATCATGCTGACCCTTATTTCCCTAAAATTCAACTTGGATCCTTGTTTATTAGTTGCTTCTCCCATCATTATTAATAATTGAAAAAAAATGTAGGGTGGAGGCATGAACATTTTTAGACTTCTAAATAAGAGCATGCCAGAAAAAGTTTGAGAACCACTGGATTAGGGTGAAGAAGGTCGAGCCGCCAGATAGTATGATTTGTTTTTCTGGAAAGTAAACTTGGTTGATTTTGTCCAATGACATTTATGTCAACTTTGTGCCAGGTCTTGGGAGGAGAAAAAAGTACAAAGGTGATCAATAAATAAATCAACATTTACATACATTTACAGTATCACTGGACACCATTAACAGTCTCCGAGCACCAGAGTAGAACTTAGATACATGTAAGGGAGCGGCCTGAGGGGCAGATGCTGCAGTAAAGGCCTAGCAGCAGGTTACTGCTGTAACACACAACGTCTTAGAGAGAGTGGCAGCTGCTCCATGTGTGTGCATATGTGCATCTTTCTACAAAAGTGTATGCACGCATTGGTGTGTTTTTGCATATCTATGCCTGTGTGTATGGGTGTGTGAGTGTGACCATGTGTGTGTGAATTATACATACGGCTAATCTTCCAGCTCATTTCCCCAGCAGCAGAAAGAGCCTCAGGCTAAACTGCCTCAGCCGCAAATTAGCTTTCTGTTTGACCAAAAACCTCCTCTCCACTCCTTTCCTCTCTCCTTTCCCGATCTGCTGCATGAATATTAAAAACTGCACAGCAGACAACACCGTCAAAGCAGGAGCAGCTCCCTTTCACATCAAACCCAGGCAAAAAGAAAGATACTTCCATAAGAGGGGCTCTCCCTCCAAAAAAAACTTTAATGTGCCCTGTCCTACTCTCTCCCTTTACCTCATCTCCAAATCCTGTGCTAGGGAAACACACTGTGGGACCACTGATAAACGTGACTCTCTCTGTCTTACCAGAGTCCCCCTCTCCTTCTTCATCTTCCCGTCTCTCTCCTGCTCTGGTCCTCCTTGCTTTGTCCTTTCTCCTCCTCGTGAGGTCATTTGATTTCCTCACCTTTTTTCTGTTTTTGAGTTCCCTCACCTCTTTTTCATTTTCTCCCCTCTCTCTCCCTATTTTTCATAACCATCTTTACTTTCTCTTCCCTCCCGGCCGACAACTTCCCCCTCTCATCTCCCTTCCTGTCTCTTTCCCTCATGTTTATCTTGCCCTGTCGCTCTCACTTGTTGTCAGCTCTTTAGGGAAGTTGAAAAGGTGTGAGGAGGGAAATAAGTCCAAGTCAAAAAACGCCTTTAGGGGATGAAGGCAGGCCCAGACAAGTGTCTGCCTCTCAGAGGATAGTTAAGACGCCCAGACAGACACTTTCATGATGGCTGATTGAAGACTGGCAAGCGCATGAGAGCAGAGGAGAGAGCGCAGGAGAGAATAAGAGTGAAAAAAAGAAGAGAGGAAAAAAGAGACAGGAGGGAGAAAAAGAAAAGTCAGAGAGCGGGTGTAAGAGAGGGAGCTAGAAGAAGGGCCCTCTTTAGGAATCTCTAAGCCAGAGCTGTGTGGCTCTTGGGGAGATGTGAGGTAGTTGTCAGGCCTGATGTAAATGAATCCTGAAGCGCTTCATCCTCCTTAGCCGCCACGCGCCCTTTTGAAACACAGCCAACTCCCCTTTGTTAGCTTTCACAAACACTTCCCTCCATTTTTCCCTTTCCCCATCCATCTGTATTTTTACCACCTCCTTTCCTCTACCTCTCTTTGTCTCTTTTAGCCAATGTAACTTCAGAGTTCTTTGAGAATGGAGGAAAAAAGGAGATGGAGTTAGAGAATTCTTTAGTGTTGATAACAAGTCTCATTTGGACTGTGTCCACTAAGTCCAGAGGAAAGGAAATGACTACTTTAAACTATCCTCACTGCTTTATAAGGAGGATTTTGTGAGGATTTTTAACTAAAGCATTTAGGTACCATCACTGCATGCATTTTCAGGTATACACTGAGCTACAATAGAGCCTACAAGATCACTAATTGTAATGAATTATGTGTCCATGTAAAGCTCCAACAATAATTTGATTATGAAAGTAGTTGGAGATTAACTTAGTAGTTGACAAATAATCATTTAATTATTTGGGTTATTTTTAAGAAAAGAATCCAAAAAGAAGAAGAGGATAAAACAAAACATCCATGGACATCTCCTTCGGCTTTGAGAAACAGTGATAAACATTTTTCACAATTTTCTGACATTTTATGGACCAAATACCTAATCAATAATGAAAATAACTGTAACTTGCAGCATTATGTACATGTGACTAATAATTGTGCAATTTGACAGTATATACTGTAAGTGTCTGTTATATTTTTAATACCATTGAATGTCCTGGTACTTCAATGTATGTAATTTTACAATTCTATAATAATCTTTTTAATACGCAAGATGCACTCGTAACACCAAAGCTAAATCTTCCTTTAACAACTGTCATCGCAACATTAAAAAAACAAAAGAGAGAGAGAGAGAGAGAGAGAGAGAGAGAGAGAGAGAGAGAGAGAGAGAGAGAGAGAGAGAGAGAGAGAGATACATCTTTCTCTATACTCGTGCAAATCTAGGCTACACAGTCATTAGATACACAACTGCTCGTTATCACTGTGGTATTTATCTTTTTCTGCTGTTTTGCCCTTTCCTGCAAACTCAAACTCTTGTCACATTAAGGTTGAAGCTGAAACCGGAAAGAGAGATGGGTTCAGCAGGGTTCAGTCCTGGGCCAGGTTGGATATTGAATCTAACCTCTGCACCACCTGTGGTCCCTGCCACCATTCATGGCTCCATTAGTACCTGGCCTGGTTGCGTTTGGTTTTCTCCTGCAACATTCCTGCAAAGCCACGAGTCACTAACTCAACAGCCACTGACAACATTTTTAATGTAATGGATGTATTATATATTACAATTTTCCACATTATGTCATGGTACATCATTTTTAGTTACAGTTATTTGATGACTTTTGCTCTTCTGGGACCAAACTGATGGCTGTAAAACTGTCCACGTATTTTATCATCACCTACAGGGAGAGCCACAGGTGTTTTACCTGACTCAAATGAAATGAACAGCAACATCAACAGCAACATATTGCATATCTCTTCTTATGGAAAAAGTTTTATAATTATCCTTTCCTTATTAAACAATTTCCTTCAGCTGTGTTCCTAAAGGTTTCTGTGCTCTTAGGGAGTTTCAAGCACCCTTTCCCTTTGCAAAACCCACCCCACTGGCAATGTTACCACCTAAGCCTCTCTAAAAGCCCAGGGAAACCCTGAGTGGGAAAGCTTTTAGTGATCTGTAGACTGGCATTTTGACTAAAGCTCTTCTCGATTTTCACACTCCTGCCAAGCCATGGCTCAGTACACAGTGTGGACAGCAGTGTTTGTTCCAAGCTCACTTTGTAGCTGTGGGCCACAAAAGTAAGAGGTGGTAGAGGAAATATGAATAAATATTAGGCCTAGCACAAGTTTGCTGTTCAAGTCAACATCCCAAAATATTTGATCAATGATAAATTTTAAAATATACATTATTTAACAGTATAATATACAACTTTTATTTTGTGACCAGCATGGAACAAAAAATTAACAGCTGTAAAAAAAAAAAAAAAAAATAAAAAAAAAAAAAAAAAACAAAAAAAAAAAAAAAAAAAAAAGAGAGAGAGAGAGGGAGAGAGAGAGAGAGAGAGAGAGAGAGAGAGAGAGAGAGAGAGAGAGAGAGAGAGA
>JAJHUR010099386.1:0-15057 GCA_027495735.1 Lutjanus campechanus | reverse complement strand
TTTTTTTTTTTTAGATTAATTTGGGGGCTTTTGCCTCTATTGGAGAAGACAGGTGAAGGTGGACAGGAAAGGTGACAAAGGAAACAAGAAACAACGGTCCCTTCATTAGGTACACCTTGTGAATCCCAGGTTGGACCCCCTTTGTCCTTCATAACTGCTTAGCATCGATTCAACAAGGTGCTGGAAACATTCCTCAGAGATTTTGGTCCGTATTAGCATGATGGCATCACACAGTTGCTGCAGATTTGTCGGCTGCACAAGTATAATGCAAATCTCCCATTCCACCACATCCCAATGGTGCTCTATTGGATTGAGATCTGGTAACTGTGGAGGCCATTGAAGTACAGTGAATTCATTGTCATGTTCAAGAAACCAGTTTGAGATGATTTGAGCTTTGTGACATGGTGTGTTATCCTGCATGAAGTAGCCATCAGAGGATGGGAACACTGTGGTTATAAAGGGATGGACATGCTCAGCAACAATACTCAGGTAGATTGTGGTGTTTAAACAATGCTCAGCTGGTACTAAGGAGCCCAGTGTGCCAAGAAAATATCCCCCACACCATTACACCACCACCACCAGTCCGAACCGTTGATACAAGGCAAGATGGATCCATGCTTTCATGTTGTTTATGACAAATTCTGACCCTACCATCTGAATGTCGCTGCAGAAATGGAGACTCATCAGACAAGGCAACATTTTTCCAACCTTCTACTGTCCAATTTTGGTGAGCCTGTGTGAAGTGTAGCCTCAGTTTCTTGTTCTTAGCTGACAGGAGTAGCACTCAGTGTGGTCTTCTGCTGCTGTAGCGCATCTGCTTAAAGGTTCAACGTGTTGTGCGTTCAGAGATGGTCTTCTGGTCTTCTTTTTTTCTTCTTTTTTGGGCCATTCTTTGTAAACCCTAGAGATGGTTGTGTGTGAAAATCCCAGTAGATCAGCAGTTTCTGAAATACTCAGACCAGCCCATCTGGCACCAACAACCGTGCCACGTTCAAAATTACTTAAATCACCTTTCTTACCCATTCTGATGCTCAGTTTAAACTTCAGCAGGTCGTTTTGACCATATCTACATGGCTAAATGCATTGAGTTGTTCCCAAGTGATTGGTAGATTAAATATTTGCGTTAACAAGCAGTTGAACAGGTGTACCTAATGAAGTGGCCGGTGATTGTATTTTTTTTAATTAAAGCTAGAAACACCTGGCGGGCCGAATCATACATTATGGTGGGCCATCTTTGGTCCAAGCGCCCCAATTTGGGCAGCCCTGAAATAAAGACCAACAGTACAAAGGCTACAAAGGCCAGATGAGTCTGTTTTTTACTTTCAATAACTGGATGGTCTGAGACAATTTGTTTTAGAAGTGTTTTTCATTCTCACTTAAGTTTTTTTTTAAACAATTTTGTTTCTGCCTCTGCTCTTGCTTTCAAGACTCACTCCAGTCCTGGTGTTTTCTAATCCATTCTGCGTTTTTGTGAGCACCATACTGACCTGACTCTCATGCCTATGTTGCCTTGTATCACCACCCGAGCCTATAGCTGTTACTTTGTTGGCCAAAACATGGTGGTAGGTTACAGAAATACTCATTTAGCACGCCCCGTGGCTACCCAGAGGTAGAGCTGAAATAGCCTGTAGTTCTTCATTAACACTAATTACATCACTGTGACAATACTGGATACAGGAAGAACAACAGATTTTGCAGCATTAGAACTCTTTCTCTGTCAGTATAACACACTAAGGAATTGCTTCAGTTGACTACATTTACCATCAATACTGACTGGATAAACACATGAAAAGTGCCAAAGTTGCCCTTCAAAGGAAGGAGTGGTTAATCTTTCTGATCTTTTGATTCAATGAGAAAAAGTTAAAACAACACATTGAGGAAAACTGTTACATGGGATGTATTAATGCAATTTTTTACAATGAGAAATTGTGTACTAATTGCTTGCAGCTAAAATGTTCAGTTAAAGGAGAAATCTGTGAAATGTTTACTCTAATAAAGCCTAATATGACCATGATATGTCATCAGAGATAATCAGAAATCCATCATTCTGTGCCGGAATAATTGTTTTGTTTCCTGTTTCACATTAATCAGAGTTCAAATTAATGTTGGATGTTCTCTGAATGAGTTTGTGTCTGTTTATGAGTCATAAGAAATAATTAATAATCTTGTAGAAGATGTAGATGTTTAAATTGAACAGAATGTTGATGGAGTCTGGCAGACAGTAAGACAGGCAGTCACTGAACTCAAACTCCAGAGTTTGTATTTTCAGAGCAGTGGGCTTTTATTTTCAGGATAACAGGCTGATGTTTACAGCAACTGATTGAGTTATGAACAGCTGATCAACTTGGAGGACTCATCCTTACTCGTTCTTGTCAGTTGACCATGTTGTGCTCATCCTGCAGTGTTTCACTTTGCTCCCCAAGTCTGGGGAGGAGGCAGTAGTGGGAGACAACTCGCTTCAACCACAGGTCGTATATTAAATAGGATTTCAACCTATGTCGCCAGCTCGCTATTTGGACTGCAGTACTTATTTTTACATATTGCTCCTTTAAAAGTGAAAATGAATAAAAACCCTGGAATGAAATTTGAACCAAAACTAGAACAAGTTGTCGCTCTAGGCTGAAATAATTCTCTTTCTGGGTTGGAGTCTTCTTCCCTGCAGTGGAAGAATAAAGAACTAGTTACTAAATAATCAGGCATGTATAGTAAAACATACGATGTATAGACAGGTTTCTTGTTTACAAACATTACAGGGCGTGAACACATTCAGGGGCAAAATAGCTTTGGTAGCAGGTCAAAAGATTAAAGTCAACAGATGTAATCAGCGTACATTTAACATGGTTTTGTAAATCCTTGTTGACTCGATAAAATGCCATTTCGGAGTTGGATCTGTTTGTTTGTCTTTCATATCATATTTATATATTATATAAACTGTTAGCTAACAATAGTGACTGTCAATATAGTCACCAGGTCTCTGAAAGAAAGTGTGTTATTCAAATAAATGTTTATAGCTAAAAGGAGCCAAATCACAAAAACTTTTTATGAGTTGCTGACATGTCCTTTTAATTTTTCTTAACTTATCAGGTTTTGCTGGTTATTGAGCCTATTTATCCTCCTTATTTGTTCACATCAGGAGCATTGTTGTAACATGTGTGTCAACAGGCTAATTGACTCAAAGTAAAAATGTTTATGACAAAGTTACTTAAGGCAACATTTGCCACGTCTTTTAAAAATACAGCCATGTCAAATCATCAGTTATCTTATTGGTATCGGCCATGTGAAGCAGGTAATTATCACATTAGCTGCATAAAAATGTGCACCCCTACATACAGCATACCCTGTAGTTTACAGACAGCTGAGGGAAATAAGGGCCAAGATGAAGAGGGCAAAGATTGATGATTTGATATTCCAAAGTTCTGACTGAACCAAACTAAACTGACATCACTATATGACAACAAAAACAAACAGCAGATCTGACTCTTCAAATGTTTATTTTTCCAGTAAAGTTTCTCATAAAACTTCAGAAACATACATTAGCTTTAATAGAAACATTTTCACAAAAAATCTCATGAATGCTTTGGCTAATATATGTTGATACCAATATAGACATGCAGCGGAAGTTTAATCTGTGCTAATCATCCAGTTTTTGGAGAAATTAACTATTAGTTCAAACTATATTTACTAGATCAAATTAACGATTTAGATTTCCACATTTCTTTCGTATTGTTTTACAGATTTATATTTTTATGGCACTTCTATGACCCCGTATATGAACACATTGAGCCAGAGATCAGGAGAAAGAGAGCGAGAGAGTGAGAGAGGAGCTCAAACTGTTTACATTTTTTTTAGGAACGTCTCGATCAGGAGATCCAGACAGAAAGAGTGAGAGATGCTCACACAGACTTTGAGAGGATCCAACCCACAGACAGTTTTAAAGAGTCAGAGAGCATCACTGTAACCATAGAAACTCACTACAACTGACCTCCGTCTCCTGCAGCAAGCCTGTCCTCCTGCTCATGTCTAGAAGGGAACCCTTGATTTGCTAAAAAGATCAGTGTTAAAGGGACAGTTTACCCAAAAATGAAAATTCTGTCATTATCTACTCACCTTAATGCTGATTGACAGTCAGGTTTATTTTGATAGCACAGAAAACACTTGTCACTTCCATTGTTTGGGAGATTCTGCAACACTGTTTTCCTGTGAAACTCCAGCAGAGTTTTATGGACAAAAAAAAAATTAAACCTGACCATCAATCGGCATGAGGGTGTCTAAATAATGACTGAATTTTCATTTTCAGGTGAACTATCCCTTTAAGGTTTGAGGTTTTTCATAGGTCTGGGGTTCCCCTCTAGACATCACCATAAAAATTGACCTTTCCAAAAAACCGAAAGCCGGAATATCGCTCAGCAAAAGTCCGCCATTGATGTGAAAGCTTGTATTGTCTTATCTTTTGGGGGTCTGTGGCGACCTGACCTGCTTCAGCACTTGGTTCTCAGGCCTTATGGTTGCTAGTCACACACAGATATATTGTCACACACTGCTAAATGGAGCAAGCTAGCACACCAACACACATATACCAGCGCGCACACACGATTCTGATTTAATTTTATAACAATATTTTTCTTGATGTCTTTTAATCTAAATTGCATACCATAGAGCTAGAGCTGCTTTTTGACTGTCATAATGAAGAGGAGCCATCAGGGCATACTAAGTGGTAACTATGTCACTGCTTTTCAAGCCCTAGTTATTATGGAGGAGACCAAGGCCTTGTCCTTGGTAATATAACATGAAGTGTTTATCTGCCAATTTCACACAGTTATATAACAAATGTAACACGTTTTATGCTGATTCTGACTACCGACCATCCCTGTCAAATGACATGCAAATTAAGATAAATAAATAAATGAATAGATAAATAAAGTTGGACTGTTATTAGGCTAAAAAAGAAAAATTAAAATGAGTTTGATATTTTCAACAAGAAGAGAAGTACATAGCTACTTGCAGGGCACAAAATTAGCACCAGCTACGTAGCTGGTATAATAAGATATGCAGGCACATGGATGATAAGGACTTTAAAATGAAATATCAATTTTGCTGATATGACAGGCTGATAAGATGTAATTAGACCAATGTACATAATCATGTTAATTATATGTTAATTCCTCCTCAGAAGAGACTTTAAGTTCACTGCAACCAGGTGGGAAAAATATCAGCATCAGCGATCAGCCTAAATGAGTTGGGAAATACATATCAATACTCATACATATCAATAAAGATCCAATATCACACATCCTTTATGAGTAATAGTAATAGTAATGATTACACAAACAAAGGTAACACTGATGGGACGTAACGTTTAATTAATATGTATATATGTAAGATGAAATTTTGTGACTATTTTTTAAATGCTCAGAAAATTTAACATAGTTCGGTTAGTTTTTAATTATTTTTTTTAAATTCTGGCTAGTGCTGGCCCTATAGCCTAAAAATAAAACAAGCCTTTATTACTACATTCAACTGTTTGCAGGGATTCCTTATTTGTTACATATTGAGGTGACACTTTGAAAACTTGGATTGAGTGATTAATGCTTGGTGTCAGCTGGATTTCACGGCTGAGTCACCATATTTCCGACAGCCTGTGAACGCAGCAGTAACATGCATGGTAACCGGGGCGGTTCTATGTTTGATAGAGCTGGGCGTGGGCTCTACACTCCTCATCCCCTCTTCTCTCTGTGGAAGCACATTGTTCAACGCGGGCTCATTTCACCCAGAACCAATGAATGCCTTGGTGCATTTTAGCAGCTGAAAATTAAACACTTTGTCGGGGAAAATAAGGTGCAGATAGCTGAAGATAAACGTCGGGAAGCAGACCAAGAACATTTTGTTTCCTCCTGAATACAGCTGAGAGGCAACAGAGTTGAAAGATTTTTCTTCTTCTTCTCCGGTAGACGAAACGTCGCTCTTGTCGCTAATTAGACCTCTGCTTGTTGTAAGTATGCAGTGCACATTCCTGTGTCCGAAATATGTCGGCACTGACTGTTCTGTTGTCTAATGTTACCGCTTTAAAATGCTTTCAGTGTTTTGGGCACCGCTGGAGCTTACTGCTGTCCACAGTTGAAACATGTTAGCTAGCTATCATAACATTTTAATTCAAGCCCGGCGAGCTTTTATCTATCGAGCTCAACAACTCATGCTTGCTTTGTAGTCCTGGCTACATGAATGGACAGTTACATGTTGTACTGTATCTTTTTTTTTTTAAATTAAAAAAAAATAATCTATTTTTGATAAACAGTCTCCCTTGAGTTCGGGTGTTGTAACTTGGTTATGGAGGGGTAACATTAGACCGCTGTGGATTTCCCCTCATCTCACTTTGAAAAAGAAACCGAATGTATTTAATGAAGATTGCTATAGTGGTAAATTTACTTTGTGTGGCCTGTGTTTTGTGTAATGTTAAGACAGTGTTGGGTATGAGGTTGCTGCTGCCGAGAGTGGCCACACAGACAGACAAGTAGGGTGACGCCCCGTCACACTGAGTAAAAACTGAATGTATCACTGCGGAAGTTAGATTCCATTACAAGGCATTTAGAGAGCTGACTCTGAATTATTTCTAAGATAGAAACTGCCAGTTAAAACTGTTCAGTAAGTTTAAAAGAGAAAAGATGGCAAAGACAGCAGCACTAATTTTTAATTGGCCATTACTGAAATTATAGCCATTGGGGCTGTTAGAAGACAAGAGGAGAATCCAATGTAACCATCCCAACCTGGCATAAATCCTCGTCGGAATAAATTGTATTCATGATACAAAGTAGCATCAAATATTTCAGTTTAGAGATGCAACAATTAGTCAGTTAGTCATCAATGCTTAAAATAATCGGCAACTAATTTGAGATTCGATTGATAAGTTTGAGTCATTGTTTTTAATTACAAAAAGTCAATGCTTCCAGCTTCTTAAATGTAACTATGTAAATGTAAATAATGAATATTTTTTGTCGAGCCTGACCGATTCAAGTTTTGAGGCTGATACCAATAGTAAGATTAAAGAAATTATACTGATATATTGATATTCTTTATACAGAATATAATTTACAGAATTTAGAATATATATACATAAAAACACAGTTTTTACGATGGTCTCTCAAAAGTGACAAAACAAACACTTGTGATAAAGTTATGTAATCTAGGTGGGATATATTACAGTTTAACAAAAGACTGAAACAGTACACTTTCACTGGTATTTTTAATATGTATAATTATAAATAAAGATATATAAAGGAGCAAAATATATGTAGGTATATATTTAACTTGAATGAAGAAAAAATATCAAATATATACAGGATGCTGCCTATTAAGCTAACAAATTAAAACAATCTGTGTTATGTTCTGCTTAAAAAAAGTCTTCATTTAGGCGCATGCTGGCCAACATGTATGCTGATACAACATAGACCAATGTAGCTGTGATAGGCTAGTATCAGGGCAGCAATATTGAGCTATATCAGTCTAACTTTCTGGTTTCTTTAGTTCTCTATGACAATTAACATTAATATCTTTGGGTTGAGGACTGAAAAAAACATTGTTAAATGCTCATCATCATTATAGACCTTTTTACAGCTGACGTCATCGAAGAGCTACGCGCGCATTTCGCCAACAGAAGTAACGGTCTCCTCCAGTCATCCAGACAAGTTATCAAGCTGCAAAGGTTGAATTAACCATTTTACCAGCACCAAAATCACCAAAACATTTGATTATTCAGTAGATGATACTTCAGAATTGATATTCCAGTGGTCGATATAAGTTGCTTAAACTTCTGAAACTGTTTTAAAGCAATTGGTGGTGTCTATGGCTGCAAGCTATTAAACATGTTGATTAGACTGAGAACGCGATTAAAACTGCTTGTTTTTGCGGTGGCCCATTGACAAGCTGTTGTGGTCCACTGTACTTCCTTTGCCAAGATGCCCGCGCAGCTTTCTCATTGTTTACAAACTGTAAAAGGCTCTATTCACCATTTTCTGACGTTTTATTGACAGTGTGGTCCAGTGTGTAGGATTTAATGGCATCTAGTGGTGAGGTTGCAGATTGCAACCAGCTGAATACTTGTTGCTTCACCTGTCCCTTTCCAAGTGTGTAGAAGAATCTCTGGTGGCCACGAAACGTGCAAAAAAACACGCAGGTCCGTACCAGCTGAGCCAGTGATTTATCTGTTCTGGGCTACTGTGGAAACATGGCGGTGCAGGATGGCAGCATCCGTGGAAGAGGATTTGTTCTCTCAATAGATATAAATATCTCATTCTAAGGTGACAAAAAGACAATGATTTATATTTTCAGGGGATTAAACACTAATGTAATCATACTTAACATACATTAAATTAATGAATATTAAATTCCATTTTCACTTTGTTCTGCTAATAAATCCCTGTAAATACACTGGACTTTCAAGGTAATGTCCTCCCAAAACATAGCAAAAAGTGTTTCACTTTTGTCCTTTTTTTGGAGGCTTTTTGTAATATGATTGTAAAGACTGTTCAACATATCTTCTTATCCACCACAACACCACTGCTGCTGCATCACATATGAGTAACATGTCAACCATAGTTTTTCCATGATTATTCAAATAAAGGTTGGAGTGCATGGTGGACTACATGGGCCCCATTTAGGAGGTCCAGTGTTAGTCATGTGAATTTGACATCAGTGTCTGTAGCGTTCAGAGTGAAGGCAAGAATTCAGGCAGCTGGAAAACAGCTGGTGACAGTCCAGCCAGTGATAGAGGTGTGATGTTAATCTCCTGTCCCTTTCTCTGAACAGCTGTAGCCTCGGTGGTGCCCAGCTGCATGCCAAAATAAGTGTGACTCTTCTGGATACCAAGATTTCACAAATGACACATTTTCTTAATGCTTTCATATGTATGGTTTTGATTTGCAAAAAAATGTGTTGGTGTGAGACTCAAAGATGGTTCAGAATATGCTCTTGTGTATAAGCAGATTTTAGGGATTTTTTTTTAGTTTAAGCACTATCATACTCCTGTGCTAATATTGTTGTTTATAGTTCTTTAGGCTGGTTTGAATTAGGGCTGCACAATATGGTAAAAAAAAAAAAGCCATATAGAGATTATTTTGACAGACATTGCATTTCACATGTCCGGTTGGGCAAGTGGTTCACAGATTTACTTGTCAAACGGAAATTTTGACTTGCCCCTGTACAAAATATTTTATTAGTGCTAGGTGCTAGTGCTAACAATTATTTTCGCAGTCAATTAATTGGTTGATTATTTTTTTGATTAATTGATTAATGGTTGGTTGTTTTAAAATATTTTTCTATTGTACCATAATTACTGTCAGTGTATGGTTAACCAGTGCAGTCCTCATTTGCCCCAGACATGCAGCAGTTGGTCACATTTGCATGGACATGTTGTTTGGTCTATAAAATGTCAGAAAATAGTGAAAAATGTCAGTGTTTCCCAAAGCCATAGATGATGTTCTCAAATGTCTTGTTGTGCTCAGATCTTCGGTTTAATACAATAAAGCAGGAAATCTCCATGTTTGCGAGATTGAGAACAGCATTTTCTGCTGTTTTGCATGAAAAATTATTTAAACAATTAATCAATCATCAAAAAAGTTTGATAGTTTCATCCTTTTTTTAACTATGTGCCTAGATAGGCAAGTGAGTTGTCAGATTTGCTTGCCTGGCATGGCATTTTACTTGCCCTGGGCAAGTGGGCGATCGTTACAGTTGAGTCTGGGATTGGTAGGAATGATCATATTTGCATCACTTTCATTTTCACTGTGGGAAAAAGTTACTAAAGTCAGGATGACGTGACATTTGTTGGGTCTGTACCCCAACCAACGTCCATCTCCGAGTTGGAATGTTTTTGTCTTTGGAGAACCAACTAAACATCAGATGGGATCTTCTACAGGTCGACTGGCAGCGTAGTTACTGTGACACACTGGGCAAAGTATTGTCACATGCAGTAACAAACTAGAACCACTGGACAGGATTCACCCATTCCTCTTATTGCAAAAGAGACCACTGATGAGTTTCGGGGTGTTTGGTGTCTGATGATAAGCCTCATGGCTCCTCTAACTGGCAGGCCTTTGTGTGGAGGTCAGCTGGCCTTTTCATCTTTGCTGCTCCCTCCACCGTCTCACCCTGCCCGACAAGCTGAAAGGATGACCCAGTGGGGAAAAGGTCACTTGGACTCGGGTGCCTTTAAGAGTGGCTTGTTTAAGCATGCACACATACACACAGATGCACGCAGAAACTCTTTATGTAAATGTTTGTAACAGGGGAAAATGTTGGGAGGAGGAATTGTTTATTAAAGGATTCTCTTTGAGAAAAATGATAGTTTCATTCAAGTTTTAGTAAATTTGCTGACTTCAGATAAATAGTCCTTATTTTAAGGCTTTGGTCTAACATCTAGAGCTATCTCTGAATTAATAGATTTCATACAGATTGTTTGAAGTCTTCATTTACTTGTGCTACATTGGCTTCAGAGAGCAGAGTAGTGACTCCTCAGCTGCCGGTCAACACTTATGTTTGGATGCCGTTTAGGAGGATGATGTCATTGGAGAGCAGTGGGAGGGTGCAGTGGGCTATCAAGGCTCTAGGACGGGTCTTGGAGCCTCAGTATTCGACTGTGATACCTCCCCAGAGAGGGTCTCCTTACCATCATCTCTCCATTAAAAATCTATTATCTCTGCAGTGGGATTGTGGCTCTGCTAGTATGGATTCTTTAACCAATTAAGCACTTTAATGGAGAGCAGGATGCATGTTGAGGATGATGGCCATTCATGTGCCCTCCTTGCATCATGTGTTTTGAAGTGATGGAATTATTTTTCAGGTTACAAGGAATCATAGAACAAGTAAAGAAATGTTTAGAGTCATACAGCTGTATTAGCGAGGAGGTAAAAAAGGCTGGAGAATGTTGAGCAGTTTCATTATTGATTTCTTTATACATTTTTCAGTTTCCAGGTCGACCCCTCCCTCCTGTGGTTTTCGATGCCCTTGGCACATAGTAAGAGTAGCCCTTTCCCTCCCTCGCCCTTAGCCACTCTCCTCCCATCACCCCTCTCCCTGCTCTGTACTTGCACCCTCCGTAAGCTGTCATGTAAGATTATCCTCTTGGTCCAGGCGGGGCTCTAGGGTTTCAAAACGAACTGTTAATTTCCCAGGCTGGAGGTGGCGAGCTATAAATAACCCTAAACACAGACATACTCTATGGTGCTCCTTGATTGAAAAGGGGACAGCTATGCAAAGATTTTGGGGTATTTAGAGTGGAATAGGTCACTGACTTGTAGATGACACTGCAGCTATGGCCTGTATGCTAACAGTGACAGCAGGAGTTGATCTATCAGTTCAAATCACTTTGCTGTCTGATATGTACATTTTATAGAGCTGCAACAATTAGTGGATTAGGCTAGTTGTCAACTATTGAATGAATTGCCAACAATTTTGATTCATTGGTTTGAGGTAAGGCTTGGCAATATGGCTTATACATAATACGTCAGTATTTTTAGGCTATGCTGCAATATATGGTATCACAATATACACGTTTTCTCATCGACCTCATCGTGGTTGTATGTATGGCTTTCACAGGTGTATTTGTCCATGTACAAATGTGGCCAATTGTTGCACGTCAGGGGTATATGAGGACTGCACTGGTTCACCATACACTGACAGTAATTACTGTATAATATGAAAATCAGGACTGCAGAGGAGAGCCTGACACAGCTGTAGGTGCCAGACAACCATCTGTACAGAACAAAAAAAAATGTGTGGATGAAATATGAAAAAAGATTGATGATTGTGATTTTACCTACTGTGTCCTCATCTCTCCTCTGTATCTGCACAAAGACCGACTCTGTATGAGCCCCCACTGACAACAAGTGGCTCTGAGAGAGAGAGACAGCATCTCTATCAATGATTAATTTTGCTATTCATCTCCATATGTATGTGTGGGTTATTAATCAGCCGCTGTCATGGCCTAGTTTTAGAGGGGAGATGGCATGGCTGTCTGTTTTCCTTCCTCCAGTCTCAGAGTAGCAGGCACGGGTACGTTCAATTTGCATTTCAGGCTGTAAATTTTAATCGTTACTTTGGCAGGTGTACACTCAAGATCTGGTTATGTAGAAGAAATGCAGCAACCAACCATGTCAGAATCTGGAGAGGTGTGGGTGTGTGAGAGAGTGCAGGTGTCAATTTCTTTTTGTTTTTATGTATGTGCGCCCTGCGTTTTACATCTTTGCTACTTATTAGCTTCTATTAGGATTTAATTTTTGATACATATTGATCCATGAACTTTAATGTATGAGTAAAGTTTGCGGTAGGTGCTTACATGGTGGATGGATTTGGAAGGTGTGATTAATCAGTAAATATTACTAATGTAATATGACAGACCATTTATTTTTAAACAAGGCTGAATGTATGGAGAATTCAAGGTCAGCTAAGGCTAAGGATAAGCATTGGGTTGTGGTGGTGGTGATGATGATGTGGGAGGTTATAGTAGAGTCAGTGAATCAACACCGAAGGCAACAAGTCATTGTCTTGTCATCTTTATCAACCAGAACAGACAGATTTGTCTCACAGATCTTTATGTAATCTATGCTGGTATTGAAACCATCATTTTACTAATCACGTAGCCAATCAAATGAAAATTAATCAACAACAATTTTTAAAAAGTTAAAAAAAAAAACTCTGGCAACAGTATATCAGACAATGTTTGTAATTTAACATAAACAAGTTTTGACATGCTTATATAAGACGTAACCAAGGGATCTACTGAGAGGAAACATTTTACTGTTAAATAGGGTTGGACATTTAGAACAGTTTCCAAATAAGAATTAATTTTAAAATAATGATTCCAAATGAATAATTAAGAAAATTTAATTTAGATTCTTCTACACAATTTTCACTTGCTTCTGGTCTCAAATTAAAACATTGCACATCAGACACCTACTGTATATCGACCTGGCTATCTGTCAGCGCCTATTGACAGTTGAATGCATGCATGTCTTTCTATCTCCTAATACCTCTATTCTCAAACTGTGGTACATGTACCACTGGTGGTACCCAAACTAAGTAATTTAAAAACACAAAATACTACAAAAATTAAATTAAAATATGTAAAATATGAGATAGGCTTTGAGAACTGTTTGTAGCTGCATAAGGCAGGCCTTTGCTACTATATTTTAACATTGTAACAATAAATAAAATCTAAGTCGATATATAGTCTCATATCACAATATCAATATAACATTTTATATATCCCAGCCCTAGTTAGTTGTAACCCAGATCCATGGTAGGTGACTTGCCATGCCCTGTTGAACTGGATTAGACATAAAGTCAACTTTCTTAACCAGTAATTAAAACTTTCATTTTGCGCGTATGCTGTTTCCTTGCCCTGTCTTGAGCTCGTAGCCTCCAGTGACCAAAGGTGTTCCAGTGTCTGTCTGCCCTGCACAAGTGTCTGCTCTCTGCACAGCTGCTGTTTGTTTGGTTAAAGGAGGCTGCGAGAAGCTGGGCTGGCTCTGCGGCTCTGCTGTCACATTCTCTGTACTCCAGCCAGGGTGGGCTGCGCTGTGTACCAGGTTGATTTATATACAGTGAGGGAAAAAGGAAGCTAAATGTTTGGCCGCAAGATTGAGGGGTCAGGATAATTCCCTTCCTGTTGTGCTTGAAAATTATATGAGCGAGGGTGTTTTTACAAGGAGGCCATTGTTGATATTGGTGATGGTTTTCAGAGCTACCTGTTCCATTAAGGCGAGCAATGGCTTACGGGATCAAGGAACATGTGTGTGTGTCTGTGTGATTGAATGAGGGCCCCTAAATGGCTGTGTCGTCAGTTAGCAAGTCTGCTTTTCTGTCAATCATTAACCTCAGTGAGCAAGTCGTAGTGGCTAATCTTAGTCTGCCCCCACATCGGCACAGACACACTCATCTCAGACACAAATAACACAAAGTTTTGACGGAGGTGAATGGTGAATCTATTAATACATCACCCTCGGAGACAAATATAGGTACATGTCTCTTAATTTTGACTCCCCACAACTGAATTAGATTCATAAGTTTAGTTTCCTTTGGATGCTTTTAATGTTATCTTTTCATTAAACTGTCCACCTGTTACTGCTTTCTCTCTGCAAGTCAAGTTTCACTCCAGCTGTGTGTGTGTGTGTGTATGTGTGTGCTCCTTTGGGAGATAAAGCACAAGAGACAGGGTGTGTATGTGTTCTGCTCAGGCTGTCTAAAGCACTGATGTTCATCGCTCCGTAGTGAGTGAGGGGTTTGCATAACAGAGCTACATGGAGTGCATTTTATGTTGGGGATGACGGTTGGTGCCCTGGAGAAGCTAAAACAGCATATGTGACCTGTGGTGGTCATGAAATCCTGACAGATTGATTACACACTCCAGCAGGTGGTGCAGGTTAGTGAGTTTCTTCTTCAGCTCACTGAAGGAACATTCAGCATAAGTGAGACACTGTCGATGAACGGGCTGAGATGTTTAACCCCATGTGACCTTATTTTACTCTGAGCCGCTTCGTCTGAACAACAAGACATGAGACAGATCAGTTTTGAGGAAGCAAAACAACACTTCTGTGGGTGTTGAGGGTGGTGCAGATGTAGACAACAATGCCTAAAAGGGCTTTATATGATTCTCATATCGTTACTGTAAGTTTGTGTTGAAAATGGCCATGGTACTGTTCAGTTAAATCCCTTCTTAAAGGTATACTTTTATCAAAGAGCCTTTGCTGATTTCAGGGGTGGAATTTTCCTGCTTTCCCTCTGTTTATTATCATATTAAACTGAATATCTTTGGGTTTTACACTGACAAAACAAGACATTTAAAGACATCACCTTGGACTTTGAAACTGGGATGAACATTTTCACTATTATCTGATATTTTACAGACATTGTAGTCCTAGATTAAACATGACAACTAACTTAACTCTTTGTTGTCATTTAATAATTGCTAATAAATAAATCAATGTTTGTTGTACAGGAGCAAATAAAAAAACACTAACTTTGAACCCTGGTTTCTTGAGTTTTAACTCTTTATTTCTTAAAATGTTT